>JAJIBD010027631.1:0-60483 GCA_021461705.1 Cryptotis parvus | reverse complement strand
TGGATGGGGCTAAACATCTACAAATCCAATCAACATAATACATCATGTCAATTAGAGAAAAAATAAAAACCATATGATCATATCCAATATATGCCAGAGAAAGCATTTGACAAGATCCAGTACCAGTTCATGATAAAAACCCTCCATGAAATGGGAATTGAAGGAACCTTCCTCAATATAGTCAAAACCATCTACCAAAAGCCCACAGTGACCATCATCCTCAATGGGAAAAACCTGAAAGCCTTCCCCCTAAGATTGGGGACACTCTCATCACTTCTATTCAATATTGTGCTGGAAGTACTTGCCATAGCAATCAGAGAAGAAAAGGGAATCCAGATAGGCAAGGAAAAGCAAGCTATCACTATTTGCAGATGAAATGATATTATACTTAGAGAACCCTACCCTCTCAACAAAAGTTCTAGGAAATAATAGATACCTATAGTAGATTGGCAGAGTACAAAATCAATTCCCAAAAATTAGTAGGTTTTCTATATACAAATAATGAAAAGAAAGAAGAAAGAGATATTAAGAAAATGATCCCATTCACAATTGTGTCACAGAAAATCAAATAGGAATCAGTTTAATGAAGAATGTAAAGGACCCGTACAAAGAAAAATACAAAAACACTGCTTCAAGAAATAAAAAGAGGACATGAGGAAATGGAAACATATTCCTTGCTCATGAATTGGGAGAATTAACATTGTCAAAATGGTACTACTTCCCATGTAGAGCTTTATACACATTCAATGCCATCCCTATAAGGATACCTATGACATTTTCAAAGAAATTGACCAAACACTCCTGAAATTTGTATGGAACAATAAACCCCAAAGAATAGCTAAATCAATCCTTTGGAAAAAAAGATGGGAAGCATCACCCTTCCCAAATTCAAATTGTACTACAAAGCGGTATTAGTTAAAACAGCATGGTATTGGAATAAAAACAGATCTGTGGACCTATGGATTAGAGTGGAATATCCCTGACAGTCATCCCTAAAATACACGACCATTTAATCTTTGATAAAAGGAAAAAAGAGTACCAAAAAGAGCATGAAAGCCTCTTCAGCAAGTGGTGCTGGGAAAACTGGACAGCTGCACATGCAAAAAAAATAATTTGAACCTCTGTCTAACACCATGCACAAAAAATAAGATCAAAATGGATTAAAGATCTCAATATCAGACCTGAAACCATAAAGTATATCTAAGAAAACAAAGGAAAAAACCCACCACTACATTGAAGTTAAAGTCATCTTCAAAGATGAAACACCACTAACAAAGCAACTGAAAGAAAAAGATAAACATATGGGACTATATGAAACTAAAAAATTCCTGCACCTCAAAAGAAACAGTGCCCAAGATACAAAGACAGTCCCAAGAGTGGGAAAGAATATTCACACAATACCATCTAATAAGGGGTTATAATCCAGAATATATCAGGCACTGGTAGAACTTTACAAAAAGAAAGCATCAACCCATCAAAAAATGGGGGAGAAGAAATGAACAGAAACTTCGACAAGGAAGAAATTCAAATGGCCAAAAGGCATATGAAAAAATGCTCATCATCACTAATCCGGCCCAGGTATGCTGGTCCAGAGACTCTCAGACATGGGGCAGAGCTGTTCCTTGCTCTCCCTGTGCACAGCCATTCATGAGGCAGTCAGGGAGGCATGGCGGGTTCTAGCCCTGGCCCACCACCTGGCAGAGCCTCACAACAAGCCAGACCACCCCCTCTCACTCCACGGGCGCCCACCATTTTCCACATTTGGATTCCCTCTCGTCAGAACTCCACCCAGCAGACCAGCCCCATCACAGCCCGCGGCTTGCACGGCAGCAGCGGCCGCGGCGGTTCATCAATAAACCCTTTATTTGGAGGTGTTTAAAAAAGTTTGCCTCCCGCTCGGCAAGCCTGGCAAGCTTCTCATGTTGTAGTTGATATGCCAAATTCCAGTAACAATTATATTAGGGTCATTCCCATGACCTAATATAATGGTTTGAGGCTCTTTATGTTCCTGCAAGCTGATGCCCCTAGCTCTACTGGCATGAGACAGGACATATGGAGATATTACTGGTGCCGGCTCTAGCAAATAGATGATCAATGGGAAGATCGTGATAGTGATCACCACTAATCATCAGATAGATGCAAATCAAAACAACAATGAGATATCATCTCACACAACAGAGGTTGGCACATATCCAAAAGGGCAAGGGACAACAAATGCTGGCATGAATGCTCGTAGAAAGGGACTCTCATCCATTATTGGTGGGAATGCGGGCTGGTACAGCCTTTTTGGAAAACAATATGGACATTCCTCCAAAGACTAGAAATTGAGCTCCCATTTGACCCAGCCATACCCACTCCTGGGAATATACTCTAGAAACCCAATACACACAACAGCAACACCATCTTTACTTTTTATCTCCATAACAGTATTATTCACAATAGCCGGAATCTGGAAACAACGAGTGTGCCTGAGAACTGATGACTGGATAAAGAAACTTTGGTACATCTACACAATGGAGTACTATTGTAACTATGCAGCTGTTACGAAAAATGAAATTATGAAATTTGCCTATAAATGGATGGAAATGGAGAGGTATCATGTTTAGCGAAATTAGCTAGAAGAAAAAAGACAGATAAGAATGACTGCATTTATTTGATTTTTGATGGGCACATCTCTTCGACTCCACCGTTCTCCCTGCATTAACATACACCTCAGAGACCTGGGCCCTACGAAAGCAGAATGAGAATTCTATTTGGGTCTCCCAAAGAGGAATCGAAAGATCCATGCTTGGAATATTACGCCTCCCACTCAAGTGAGAGAAGGAATCTTTGTTCCGACCTCCATTGCTGTTCCAAAATCAAGGACGCTGTCTTGTTTGCCAGGGCATCAAAAATCAAATGGGCTGGACATATAATGTGATCTGGAGATGACCACTGGACTAGAGCTGTTACCGATTGGATACCACGCGGACATCAAAAGATCACGTGGCGCCTACCCACAATATAGTCAGACTTCCTTATCAAATCCTGAATGAACGGTTCCGAGGCTCTTAGTGTTCCTGAAACAACCAGATGTCATTGGGGCTACACTGGCACGTGATAGGGTCAAATGGAAATAATACTGGTGCCTGCTCAAACAAATCGATGAATAACGGGATATCAAATGATCAAGTAATATATACATACATATATATTATGATACCAATATCCAAGGTCAGGCAAAACACTGAAAAAGGAGGTCTTGTAAAAGGTGGAATCTACCATAAGTGTGAGGGAGTCAGGTTCGGTAGGGGCAGAGAAGGAACAGTGTGCTAAATCATCAAAAAATAATACCAGCCTATTGCAGGACTCTTCTAAGAGCTCTGCATCTTCTCTGAATTGCCTCTTGCAAATCACTTCGTAGATAAAGGGGTAGTCTAAATGTGGCACTTTATCTGACCATGTATTCTGTACTAGCTGGTATAAATATTCTCTCATGCTACCACAATCATTGTGGGACTAGCTAGATCTTACCAGCATATTTGCCTGGCCACGTTGAATCCCTAAGTAATTAGACCAGAGAGAAATGCTGTTTGCCTCCAAGCAAGCAAGCATGGCTACCTGATAACTCAAAGGCAACTAAAATACAAAACTACTGTGAAGTAGACGAGACTTGTGAAGGCTTGGAGAAATATTTAACTGTCATTAGTGTTAGTCTTTGGTACAGAGACATGCCATCTCAGAAACCCCCTTCTCTGCCCTATAAAGGCTTTTTCAGGCAGATCTTGGCTCAAGACATTAGCATATAAAAAGACATTAGGTGAGGTGCTGGCAGAAATTACCTGAGGGCATTTGACCCTCCCTGCCAGGGAAGTTACATTTAGCTACAGCTCCTCCCAGCTCTTCTAGGGAGGCTTTGAATTAGCTCTGGGTCCTTGTAAACAGCCAGAAGGCCTCCTGAAGTTGCTACATTTCTATAGAGCTATTTTCCTGTTTTCATCTCTAGATAGCCCAGCCCATTCTGGGCTGGGCTGGTGAGTTTGGGCGGATTTCTAGCTATAAAATAAGCTGCAAGAAGAAAGAAGCTCTCTTTTTTCCCCTTTTTTGCCATTTCGGCTTCCCTTGGCATTTTGCTTCTCTGTCCTCTCCATTCTCTGTTGGTCCTCAACACGTGGTGGCAGCCATCTTGGCCTACACCTGGCTGGGGCCTAGCTGGGAATCCAGAGTCTGGAGGTTTTCCCTGCTCTTGGATTGTATATTGGAACCTGTGATAGTAAAGTCCTTTTAAAACTGCATTGGATTCCTGAGTATTCATCCATTCCCCGCGGCTGGAGGTAGAATGGAACTTGCTTCCCTGGCACTGTTAGGGACCCCGCGGCATCCCTGGACACCCGCCTAGAACTGAGCATTGAATATAGGCAAAAATATACACCAGATAACATCTAAATGTATATATTGCAAGCCACAATGTGTAAGAGAAGAAAGAGAGAGAGAGAGAGAGAGAGAGAGAGAGAGAGAGAGAGAGAGAGAGAGAAGAGAAAAAGAACCTGCCATAGAGGCAGTCTAGGGAGGGGGGAGGAATTGGATTTATTGGTCATGGGAAATGGGCACTGATGGCGGATGTATGCTGGAACACTGTATGATCGAAACCCAAACATGAACATCTTTGTAGTCATACATCTCACGGTCATATAATAAAATATTAAAAAATAAATAATCATGACAGTGGTTTCCTTCTTCCTTAAATCATGTAAGCCCCACTGAAACAAGAACCTTAGGCCATGGGCTCAGTAGGTACCCTCAGAGTAATCTCTGGCTTCAAGGCATAGTTGCATTTGTCCATTTGTAATCTACTTTTTTTTCTTATAGCCTAGTCAGCTTTGTTATTTAAAAAAAAATATATATATATATATATCTTTACAAATTGTTCTATTTAACCTAGCATTTTTACATACTGCTTTTGGGCATTTTTCCCAACAACTATAGGTCCATATTTCTAGGGAGAAAAAAAAATGTATTGAACACTGTTTTCTTGCTTATCATAGAAGCGACATCTGATAAAAGTTATATAAAAGGTCATCAGATTTTTCAATTTTTTTACATTAAAAATTTTAATTCATACAATATTTTGAGTGGTTATTGAACAAGTTCTTCATTTAATATGATGAAATTAAAGACATACAAAGTATAGATTCTGCTTACAGTGTTATGGAGAAACAAATGTAATTTCTTTTTTTTTTGAAGGAACTGAAAACAGCATTGCATTTACCTTTGGAGAAAGAAAATCGACAACCCAAAACAATTTTCACCAAATGTGTATATACTATGATACCACTATCCAAGGTCAATTTTTTTTAATATTTTGGGTCATAGCTGGTGATGTTCAGGAGTTACTCCTGGCTCTGCACTCAGGAATTACTACTGGTGGTGTTCCAGGAACCATATAGGATGTGGAGGATCAAACTCAGGTAGGCCATGTGGAACGAAAACTCCCTACCTTTACTATCTCTCTGACCTTCAATTTTTTTATTTATTGCTATTACTTGAGGTCTATAATAAGTAAGACTTCAGACCAATAACAATTATAGACCTCATTCCTGTAACCTGAGGGGATAATTTGAGGCTCTTCATGTTCCTGGAGCGAGCAGATGCCCTTGGGCTACACTAGCATGGGACAGGAAGTATGGAGATGTTACTGGTGCCTGCTAGAGCAAATCAATGAACAATGGAAAGACAAGTGACAAGTGCTATTAGTTATCTTCAAATCTTGACTATCATTACTTTAATAATAAGGAAAAAAGTTTATTTCAAATGAATACTAAATTCACTCTGAATCTTTGGTTAATAGCTATAGGAGGTAAACTCCAAACTTAGCTATAGAAGGCATCACTGGCAATTAAAAAACCAAACAACAAATGTGGATAGATAAAAGAAATAGATGTTGATAGATAAACTGAAATAGGAAAATCAGTGTATTAGAATGGCATAAGTAGATTGCTGAAGAATGAGAAATCTTGCAATATGCTGCTCTAGGAGAGGAAATGATGCAAAAATTTGGGGGATTCAGAAATGAGCATAAGACTTACTCAACAGATCAGATGCTAATTTTCTTAGAGCTTTGATGGAAAAACCTTGGCATGCTTAGAGGGCAGAGCACACATCTGCCGCCAAGAGGAGTATGAGGGAATGACTAATGATGTGTTACTTTAAAGCTTAATATTTGTCTTTTACAACAGTATGAAGACAGAAGGAAAACAGCATTTCCTAGATAAATGCACTTTTGTGTAGAATAAGGTAAAACAGGGAAGAAAAGGATTTCCAAATTAGAAAGTGGAAAAGCCTGAAAAGGAACAAAGGCAAAGAAAAGAAAACATCACAAAGTTGGTCTTCAATTGTAACCAACTGGAGTTGGGTAGGATCTGCCCTGGCCTAATAAAAACTGTTCCTCTTTAGGAAATAATTGAGCTGCCTCTACTCCAGAGTCATATTCTCAGGGTTTCCAGCCAAGTGTCTCCAAAATACAACATTGGATCAGCAACCCTCATGTCCTATGGAATCTTGGTAGCTTGTTTATTCCTTCATCAAATATTTGAAATTGATGTATATTTTTAAATGATAACTCTTTTGCCAAACTAAGCTTGAGGATCCCATGCTTCCACTATTACTTCTAAGAACTTTAAAGTCTTTAAAGTTTAAAGTATATTCTGGAAAACTTTGATTGTAAATTTGATCATAAATATTAGAAAGGCTACATCTCAAATCTCTTTTAGTCATTTCCATTTACTTTTAGAGTATTAAGGGATTTATATTAATTTATTTTAGATTATTATGCATTGCTGAAAGTTTCATGTTTAGGCTCTATACTGTTTGTTTTTATTTTTAAAAAAAAATAGCATGCTGTGTTATTTATTGTTGTATAACTATAGAAATGTATTCATTTTGTTTTAAAATTTATTTTCTATATTTTGGTTTTTCAGTTATATCAGGCAGTGCTCTGGGTCTTCTCTTGGTTCTGTGTTTGGTAGTTCCTGGCAGTGCTTGGAGTGCAGGAACTGAACAGGGTTTGACTGAATGCAAGGTAAGAGTTGTACTATTTTCTAGACCAGAAATATAGTAATTTTTACCAAACGTATTAACTGCATTAAGCTTTCTGTTGGTTTTGAGTCTGAGTTCTGTATAACTGCCTGCTGAGTCAGTCTCCAGGATTGCAAACAAGGTGTTGACTGGGGCTGGATCTCACTCATGTCAAGGCGCAACTGAAGAAGAATCACCAACCTCCCAACTCACAGCTTGTTGATCAGATTCAGTTGCTTGTGTGCAGTAGGATTGAGAGTCAGTGATCAAGTAGAGAGTCTGCAACACTGAGATTACAGGCCTATGGTGCAATACCTTGGCTAATTGCTATTGGTTTAAGGCAAGGCACAAGTCTGTATTCTTTCCTTAAATATAGGGGTTACCAAGGATATATTTAGATATTTATCTTTATTAATTTATTAATTCTTTTTTGGGCAGTTCTCAGGGCTTAGTATAGGCTCTGCACCCAGGATTCATTCCTAGTAGGGTTCCAGGGACCATAAAAGGATGTTGGGTTTTCTACCTAGGGTGGAAGCATGCAAGGCAAGTGCTCAATAGACTGTGCTATTTCTCTGGCCCCTAAATTTGATTTAATTAATTAATTTATGCTTATTTCTAATTGATTTCATTTTTAACAAAGAAATAATTTACCATTTTTCACTGAAAAATAAAAATAGACAAGACACATTTCTAAAGAAGCTAAAGAGAAAATAGATAAATACTATTCTTTTTTTCTTGGGGAGCTTATTATAAGAAGTTTCACATAATTCAAAAATATTACACTTGGACAGGGTTGAATTTTATGACAGAAATAAAAAGAGATAGAGAAGGAAGTAGGGTGTGCTGTTGCTAATTGCTTGACTTTCAGTCAACTATCTTAGTTTAAAATTTAGTCTTTCACATTACCATTGTGGGAAATGCTAATGTCAGACTAGAACTCAGCACTGAATATACATAAAGAAACTTACAGGATAAACCCTAAATGCCTGTAGGGCAAGCCTCAATGTGTAAGAGAAGAAAGAAAGATATACAGAGACAGAGAAAGAGAGAGGCAGAAAGAGAGAGAGATAGAGGGAAAGAAAAAATGCCTGCTAAGGGAGGCAGGCTGGGGGTGGCTGGGAGGTAATGTGGGGACTTTGGTGGTGGGAATGGGGCACTGATGGATGGACGGGTGCAGGAACACTGTACAAATGAGACCCAATTATAAACATCTTTGTAACTGTATATCTCACTGTGGTATAATAAAAAAATAAAATAAATAAATTAAATATAATTTAGTCTTCCTAAGACACACTTCTCTTTTCATTATTAGAGAGGGAGTTAGTAATGTTCTTACTTGTCATAAATTTTTACATCAACAAAACAAAAGAAAATATCAATATAATAGAAGAGACTGCATTCTCTTTTCTGGTTTGAAATTCTAGGATACCCTGTTAACTGGTCTATTCCTTTTGACTGACCTCTCTTTCATGACTTATCTACACAGCAGCCTCCCTGATCCCTTAAAAGGCTTTGCATATTTTATCATACATGGAGCACAGCTGCACCTATCTCCTCAATGACCCACACTGGAGACTCAGTTCAAATTCTAGGTTTTAAAAAAAAAATTATTACACCACCGTGAGATATACAGTTACAAAAGTGTTCATGTTGGGTTTCAGTTATACAGTGTTCCAGCACCCATCCCTCCACCAGTGCCCATTTTCCACCACCAATGTCCCCTGATTCCCCCTCTGCAGCCTGTGTCTATAGCAGCCAATTTTCTCTCTCTCTCTCCCTCTCTCTCTCTCTCTCTCTCTCTCTCTCTCTCTCTCTCTCTCTCTCTCTCTCCCCTTCTCTTACACATTGTGGATTGCAATACATACATTTAGAGGTTATCATGTATATCCTTTTGCCCACTTTCAATGCTCAGATCTACACATTCTACACTGGTGTTATTATTTACCATAATTATTATACACTGTTCCTTTCTCTGTATTACCTAAACTATGACACCCACACATTTGCAGTAGGTTCTACCCACTGACAAGACCTTCTGATTCATGTTTTGCCTGGCCTTGGATATTGGTATCATGCTATTATTTTATATCCCGCAAATAAATGCAATCATTCTCTATCTGTCCTTTTCCCTCTGGCTAATTTTTAGCAGCAGGATCCTCTCCATGTCCATCCATTTATAGGCAATTTGGGGCCTATACTTCAGAGCACCAGGAATCCAGGCATCAGGATCCAAAAAGTAAACTACTAAAGCAATGTCCTCATTTCTAGAAATAAAATCTGATCAGAATAACAGACAATGGACAAGCCAGAGGTACAGACAAAAAAAAGCAATTATGTTTCTTAATTCAGAGAAAGAGTTTAAAGACAATGTAGATTTCTGCCAAGAGAATGAGCTTGAGTGGGTTTGCACGAGTGGGTGTTTGCCGCTCCCTGGTTTAAGAAAAGTGATAAAAAGTAAGTTAACCAAGTAGGAGAGACTCAAAACACACACACACACGGGACAGAGATGCTACTTGCTCTCCCTGTGCCCAGCTGATCACGCGAGGCATCCGGGAGGGATGGTGGGTTCTATCCCTGGCCCACCACCCCAGCAGAACCTCTCAAAAAGCCAGAGGAACCCCCCCACACCATGAGGGCTGCCATTTTCCACATCCGGACTCCCCTCTCCTCAGAGCTCCACCCAGCAGAAGAGCTGATCAGAGCTCTTCATCAATAATTGCTCCGAGTTTTGAGGGGACTACTAGAGTATCCCACACGTACGGCAAAGCCTGGCAAGCTACCAGTGTCATATTTGACATGCCAAATAGCAGTAACAATTATAACCTCATTCCCATGACTTTATGGAATGGTTTGAGGATCTTTATGTTCCTGGAGTGGGATTATTCCCTTGGACTATCTTGCATGTGACAGGACGTATTGAGATGTTACTGGTGCCTGCTTGAGCAAATTGATGATATATGGGAAGATAGTGATAGTGATAGTCATAGTGATGAGAGTAAGCCTCTGAGGAAAAGAGCCAAAATAGGGATGGAATAATGGGATGGAAACATGCAAGTAAAGAAACATTCAAGTTCTAAAGAAAGGGATGTGCAGATATTAAAGTTCCAAACACAATTTAAGATAGCTGACCATCTGGAAAGTCCCAATGGTTAAAACCAAGTAAAGGGACAGCGTTACTAAGCTCATTTAGTTTGAAGATGTATAATTGGGGTCAGACATATGCTGCCCGCCTCTGACCTTGGTTCAATTGCTGGCTCCTTGAGCATCTCTCAGAGCAGCCCTGGAGACTCGTGCCATCTCTAGCAACAGGTCCCAGACAGTCTCATCCTCTCAGGCCCTCAACTTGAACCACTGATTTGTTTGTTGAGAATTAGGAGGAGAGACCCCCTAGACTCATGCCTCTCACCTTATTTGGGGAGACTCCTCTCCCGAATGATTTTATTTTACTTTCTTGTGGCACTGGGAATTGAACACCAATATATGTTAGCTGTAGATGTGATCATATATAGAGAGAAAAGTCTCTTTAGTCAATAACATCATCAGTGTTTTCCTGTGCCTTTAATAGCCTCAATATTCTCCTTTTTGCTATATTCTCTCTGTCTCTGAAGCTGATCTATCTGGACTGCATCTTCAGGTTTCATGTCAGGAAACACAAAGGCACAAACAGGAAATGGTGAGGAATATCTGCATGAGATGTTGAAGAATTTGTGTCCAAATTCTCTGAGGTGTATCTGTGGCTACATGTCTTTGATTTCAAGTCATAGCTCCTGGCTGTCAGCCCTCTCTCCATGGAACTGTCCTTTTCAGATTCTCAATTTCCCATGTCCCTTAATTCTTGAGGCCTGCTGAGCTTCAGTCTCCCATACTTAAAAGACTGTGATAAGGACATATTAGCTACAGTTTCCCCACATTTGTCTCCCACATTTTAAATAATCCCTATCCCTAAACCCCTTACAAAATTGTATTTTGAATACACCATTTATTCCCATTTTTTATGGAGTAATGAATTGGTATGGCATCTCTTGGCAAACCAAAAGGATTTGAAGAAGTAAATCTGATTTTAATTACACCTTACTCCTCTAATGGAGAAATAGCACAGCAGTTATATTGCTTGCCTAGCATGCAGCTAACCCAGGGTTGATCCCAGCATCCCATATAGTCCCTCTGACCACTGCCAGGATTAATTCTTGAGCGCAGAGCCAGGAGTTAAGCCTGAACAGCACTGGATGTGGCACAAAAATCAAAACCAAACAAACAAACAAAAAATTCCTGTGCCTAACATATGGAAAGTATTAGTTGGAAGGAACACACGAGCAGGATATTAGAGGGGTTCAGGTGAGTAACTGGTGCAGTCTCACTAGTGTAGAGCAGCAGAGACAGGGAGAAATAATTAGATGTTGATCCATTTTGAAGACAGAAATAATAGAACTTACATCGAAGCTGAAGGTGAAGAATATAATCTCTGGGATCTACAGGTGGCCCATGTGATCTCCATTTTCACACACTATTGTAAACTTTTCCTTTCTGTCCTCAAACTTGCAAGATACCAACTGAGAAACTACCAGTTAGAGACTCCAGTAGCCTCTGAAGAGACCAGTGACCACAACCCAATGAGTGTGCTAGGATCTTCTGGTCAGGAAGGATTTACACCATTTTCCAAATGCTATGCATTCCCTAGAACATGTAAGACCAGACACGGGTACAGGAGCAATGTCCAACATAGAGAATCAAAGGGCAATTAAAGGTATGCATCACCAATTGATCTGTTCTTTCTCTGCACTCAGACCCCTTGGGGACCTACAGATGGCCTCTGAGAACATAGCCCTGTAGAAGCATGCCTTTGAAACACATGTTCCTGTCATTTAACAGATGAAAGGTTCAGCTTGGATGAGTTTTGAAATCCTGTTCTGTAGACTTCTGAGGTTTTCGACTTCTGGGACTTTGTGGGGCCTAAAATGGAAAGTTGAGGATGGTGTTCAAGTTCATTCTAGTGCTTTGAATGAAATTTCATAGGTGGGACGTGTAAAAGAACAAGAATGTCCTCACACTTCTAAAGGGAGTCTGTACGTCTGAGTTCAGGGTGCTGACCTGGTTAAGGTCAGAAGGGGACCTTGCCAGATTGTAGATGACACTTCTACTTGAGCCCTTATACCGTGACTGCAGAGAACAGCATGGTCTTTCCTGACTTGTAAGGACAACAATTCCATTCAGGAGGGCTGAGTCCTTCTGACTTCCTCTTGTTTGAATTACCTCTCAAATATCCCACCTCCTAATAGGGTCACAGTGGGATAGCATTTTAACAAATGAATTTTGCAAAGGGAGGGGGGGGGGGGGCACACAAACTTGTGGTCCCTTATAGTTGGGAATCATTTCACTTCAAATACTGCAAGAAAAATAAAACAAAGTTATAATTTTTTTCTGCTTAATTTCCCTTTGGCATATTCCTGAGATATTTCAGTACACATCTAAACTACTTTTGAATGTTTTTTAATAGCAAAATAGTGGTATGCTAATTGAGATGCTATCCTGTCTGGATTTCTTTATTTTATTTATTTATTTTGCTTTTTTGGATCACACCCAGCGATGCTCAAGGGTTATTCCTGGCTCTGCACTCAGGAATTCCTCCACTCAGTGCTCGGGGAACTTATGGGATGGAGGGGATTGAACCTGGGTTGGCCACGTGCACGGCAAACACCCTACCTGCTGTGCTATTGATCCAACCCGGTTTCTTAATTTTAAACTTTAAATGCACTTGTCTGATTATATTCTGGTTTCCTTTTTAAGTCAAAATCTCTTCTAGTTTTATTTTGGTAGTCTGGACTCTGGATATTTACTGTAACTGGTCCGAATTCACACATGACTTGAGAGATTACGCTGGGCACCATGTTGAGAAGAGCCAATTGATGAAATTAGCTCCTCCATGGAGATTAACTTAAAGTCTCCCCATCCTACACTACTACAGGCTGTACTGGACTATTTCTGCTGTGTCTTTCTTGGTTTCTGCCCTATCTTTCTTGGTCTTACAATTGCTTCATAGTTATTGTCAGCCCATTAATCTAAGAAATATGAGCTCCTCCAGGGCAGATTTTGCTTTTTATTCTTAGATTCTAAAAAGAGTATCTGGCACAGAGTAAGTACAGTCAGTGAATATCAGTTAAGCTAACTCTAGGATAAGTCTATGTGTATATGTACATGCAAAGTCAGTACTGGACATTAATATAGACTTATGTACTAATTCTAAACCATTAAGAAAAAATTAAAAACTAATAATGTGGTTGTGATGAGAAAGATAATAAAAGGATGATGACAATGAGGGTTTATGATAAAATACACCTTCCCGAGCTAAGGGATTCTTCCCTTCCCTTCTGAATAATAGATGTTCTCTTGGAAGTAACTGACAGTCTTAACAATTATGTGCAGAAAATGCATAACTGGATGACTATGTGATTTTATTTGTCTGGCTTTGTTTTCTTGGAGGGTTAAATTCTGATCTTTAATTCACATTTTTAATACAAAAAGAAATAAAGAATTCTTTATAGTAAAAGAACATTGAAAATTCTACCTATAAGCAAATAAAAGTTTTCATTATGAGATAGGATAAATTTTAAATCAAGAAACAGTGTTTGTACCCTTTACTATCCCAGTTAAAGCATAAATAAAAATTCCTTCTGCACTATACATCTCAAAAAGAATTCCTTTAGTTTAATGCTCTGAGGTATCCCTATATGAAATATTCTAGTATAAACACAAAATGATATTATATTGATGTATGTTGACAGGGTAGTCATTAAACTTTGGATTTAGAGTGAAAGCATTGAAAACATATGGAAAGGAGAATGAGGCTAAGTATATCTTATCCAAAGTATTTTTTATGTAAACGTATTCCATTAAGAAAAGGAGCATTTGGGTGATGTATTGATATGACTAAAGACATGAAATAATTTCCCAAGAAAACACTGGGTACTTAAACGATAACATTACCCAAAACACTATTTGATCTAAATTGGAAACATCCTTAGATTTTGAATGTTGTCTGACAAAAAGGAATTGCTAAAGCAGAGGCTAAACATCATATTATCTTTGAAATGCATATTCCCCTCCCTACTATCTTTCTGGGAAAAGCTCTACTTCTAAATTTAATAGTAAAGATTAGTTCTATTTTAATTTCTTAAATAGTTCCTATTTGACATAATCTTTTCTACTTTGCTATTGAATAACTGCAAGCTGTTAAGAGTTTATTAATAAATTAGAATCATTTTAAGGGACAATAAATATAATGTGATTTTTCTGTGATGACTCGAACTTTCAATCGATAGGACAAACATATGTATTCAGTGCCTGTTCTAACTGTACTGGAACTTGTGCTTGTTGTGAAATAAAATATAACTTAGAAACTAATTCTGAAATCAAGTAACCTGTACCCAGTGAAAGAGGCAGCCTTGAAAATCAGGAAGAACACTAAAGTGAGTCAAATTCCATCAGAGGAAACTCGTGGCTTCTGCATAAATGATTTTTATCTCAGGAATATACATTTAATAATTTGTAGCCATTTAAATGTCCAGAGGAGTCCTTGACTCAAAACTTGATATTTAAAGGTAAAGTCAGGGACAGGATATTTAATCCCAACCTCTTTCTCTTATCTAGTGCTCACCACCTTTAAGGAAACACCAAAGTTATACATGCGTTGAGTGGTATGCCTCTGAAGGGACAGGAACTGGGAGATGATATGAGAGGGACAGAGACAGAAAGAGACAGATTCAGAGAGACAGAGACAGAGAGACAGGTAGACAAAGAGAGGTGCATCTCAGAAAGAATGACTAGACTATCATATTCAAAGATACAGTACAGTTGTGTCTCATTAATAGCCTGTCCCTTCATTTTAATATTAAAAATCATATTGAGGGATACTTAATATCCAAATGAAGCATAAAATCCAAGTCAAGAATTAGTCCATGACTAGGTAGATCTCTGCCCCAAGTCCTTTTTGTGCTATTAGGTGTGGGGGACAGCGGAGCAGGGGGCGGGCCGCCCGGCGCCGCTCCCTATGGTCCTGGGGGGGGGGGAAAGGATGTGGGGACAGATATATCACTCACTGTGTTTAAATATGAGAGCCCTGTAAGAGGAGAGCAGACAGTATCTCTTCTGGTTATTTCCCTTTTAAGCTCCAGTGTAAACAATAAAGCTTTATTTGAGTCAACATTATTTTTTTTCTGTTTTATCCCCAATTTCCATTTGATGAGGGAATTAGCTGGGCTCATCAATATCATAATAAGTCAACAGCATACATGCCATATTTCATGCAATAGTCTATGTGATTTCTCAAGTGCTGCCAATAATTTTGTAATAATTAGCAGCATTTAATCTACTCCTTCCCATACTAAACTTTAATTTAAAATAATAGGGTTTTTTAACACGGCAGAGTTGTAGAGCACGTTGAAGATTAAAATTAACATTCATGAGTGACTTATGCTTTCAATAAACTTTTTACTGATGTATGACCATACAATTTTGATAACATTACCCATTCCTATTTCTGATAGAGTTCATGTCAGTTATTAGTCAGATATCATTATAATTCATTTCTCATGAGCTATTGTCATTTTTCAGTTTTTGCCTCTTTATGGGGTACTAATGAGAAAAATGTTTTAAATAAATATTGTCCCTCAGTATAAATTTATCATTCTGTGAGCTCCAATAAGCAAGTTGGAATGCCCTAAACATGTCAAATGAGGTTTATTTTAAGTGGAATTCACTGGAATATATTTGAATACAGATGATTTTCATCAAACCATTATGAAGGTAAGATGTCACATGTAGGTGTAATACTATATTTGGAGATAGAAATTTTTTTCATGAAAAATAGTTACAAAAGTAAGGTATCATTTGTAGGTGTACATGCTTCAAATTGTACTTCGTTTTTTGATTATTGAAATCTTAAAAACAATTTTTCACTTTTAAAATTATCTGGATAAAGAATTATTTGCATATTACTTCCCATAAAATATCTCAGAATTACTCAAAATTTTACAAACAGTGAATTTGTTTTTTATTTGGAGTTAAATTATTTCAGTTAATGATGAAAAAATTTTAAGCAAAAGAAACATTTAGACAAGACCTGCTAACTATAAACCATGGTGATGATGATAATATATATTTAAGTATACATATATAAAGTCATATATAGATATTTAAAAAAATCTATTATTTATAGAAAAATTAACGACATTGGGTCTGAAGAACTCAGACATGTACAGGACGTTCCCATTTTGTAATTAAATGCCCCATCACTGACTTATACCCCTTGGTAGAAAGTTTCTATTCTTTTTGTAGAATTTTTTAAAAGGGGAAAAAACAAAGTTATGTGTGACGTAATTCAGAATGAACAGTAATATTATTTCTTGGCCTAAACCTTGTGAGAACTCAGAACTTAGTAATAAGAAATCAATTTTGTTTTCTTCTCTTTGGCATAATGAAAATTATGTGGCAGAAAGTTCTTCAAACTTCATGCAAACTAATTTTCACTTAATACTTATGCAGATTCGGTTTGTTTCATTACTCATTTTAAAAGCATCACTTTTAGTGAATTTAAGGGGGAGGGAACCGGGGATGTTGTTGGTGGGAGATGGGCACTGGTGGAGGGACGAGGTGCTGAAACACTGTATGACCAAAACCCAAACATGAACTTTTTTAATTGTATATCTTTTTTATTTGTATGGAGATGGGCACTGGTGGAGGGTCGGGTGCTGAAACACTGTATGACCAAACCCAAACATGAACTTTTTAATTGTATATCTTTTTATTTGTATGGAGATGGGCACTGGTGGAGGGGACGGGTGCTGAAACACTGTATGACCAAAACCCAAACATGAACTTTTTAATTGTATATCTTTTATTTGTATATCTCACGGTGGTATAATAAAATACTTAAAAAAAAAGATCTCAACAATAAAAAAAATCCCATGTTCCCTCGAATACAGGCAAAAAATATAAATGATAAACTCTAAATCTATGTACTAAATCTATGTATTGTAAAGAGAGAAAGAGAGAGAGAGAAAAGAGAAAGAGAGAAAAGAGATAAAGAACCTGTCATAGAGGCAGTCTAGGGGAAGGGGAGGGAATTGGGACATTGGTGGTGGGAAAAGGGCACTGGTGGAGGGATGGGTCCTGGAACACTGTAAGACAGAAACCCAAACATGATTTTCTTTGTAATTGTATATCTCACGGTGTTATAATAAAATATAAAAATGTTTAAAAATTCAAAAAAAAAACAAACCATTTAGTGTGTAACTGTCATATTTTTTAAGCTTATTAATTATAGTTCAAATAGCATTTTCCAGATTTTTGTTTATCCAAAACAAAAAAAATCCTTTGTTTTCCTTCTCTAAGATTCAGTTGATCTTATTTGTAAATATGTTGTCTTCTATTCTACATCTAGTGAAAGAGGGAGGGGTCCCCTGAATGTTTTACTTCTCAAAGCAGCTTTAGCACCATATGGAAATGTTCTTAAACAGTATCTTTTTGATATGTTTGAGGTGGCAGGAAGCAGACAGGAAATAACAACTTGGATACCCAAAGGAATGGGTAAAAACACTTCTCACTTCTATAAATACAAACCAGACTCTTAAGATATAAGCAAAAAGATACTAGAATGAGGATGAACATACTATAGAGAAATAAAGATGTGGGTGAGGGAAGGAGCTAGAGTGGGAGAGAGTGAGAGAGAAGAAAGAGAGAGAAAAGAGAAGGAATGATAAATGAGTGGTTATAGATGATAAATGATGGTTATGGATACATGTCTAATCCTTATTTACTGCTTTAAATTTCTAATGAGGTAATACATTTCTTTATTTGATTCCTTTTCTGATTAGATGCAACTAATATCAGTATAAGGACAAATCTAGTGCCTACTATATTACATAAACCTTTAAGTTGTCCATAGCAGCTTCTCTTATGGCTTAAATAATTTTTGATATCATAGTTTCCTTTTTCCCTTAGTTTTCCCTTATTGTGAAATAAAGTGTGAGGATCAAACTCATAGATCACTCATGGAAAGCACACACTTAAAAAGGAGCCACATTCCTGTGTGATCTTGGTAAATCTTGCTTCAGAAAGCTTCCCTGAATCTCGAGAAAAGCATAACAAAGAAAAGATAAGACTGCATGTTAAATTTAGGGGAAAAAAGTAAATTGGAATATGGATCATTGGGTTATTCAGATATTCAACTTCAGGATTTCAAAAGTAAAGAACAAAACTATTTTGCTTTCACATATGTGTATTTTCTTTCTGATTACTCCTACAAGCAGTCTGCTGATGGTGACTGAGTCAGAGCAGGGAAGAAACCTGACAAGTGAGCATGATGTGATGTATCTATCTGTTTTGCCTTTGCTGGGTTGGATCATATCTTTGATCATCTAAAGTTATTTGACATCATTCCAAGAATTCTGGAAAATAGTTATTATTAATATTGTGTCCTCCTTTAAAAGATTTTATAAAAATGAATGCCCTTCCTTGATCTATATTTATGTAAATCAGGAAAATTCTATTTAAACCCTATAATTAATAAGCTTAAAATATGACAGTTACACAATAAATGGTTTTTGTATTAAATTCCCTAAAAGTGATAATTTTTAAAATGAGCAATGAAACAAACCAAACCCGCATAGCTGTTAAATAGAAATTCATTTGCATAAAGTTTGAAGAACTTTCTATCACATAATTTCCATTATGCTTCAAGCATAGATACATAAAAATTCAGGGTATTTATAATTCTTCAACACAGGAATTTTAATTGAAGATGGCACAATACAAGCATTCAAGAATATGTACCAAAACAATAGCCCATAAATCAAATATTGTTAACAGCTTCCCATTCAAATGAAGTAGTTGATGACTCATTTCTAAACCTTGATCTGGTCGCATTGATCCCTAAAAAATCTAAACACATGGATTTAATGTGAAATAAGCGGCAATTGTTCTAGGTAAATGTCAGAACCATAGAGAGTAAACAGATTAAGATAATTGCTTTTCCAGTCTGAGATGAAGATAGGTGGTACCTCAAGCATCTCAGGAGTGACCCTTCCACAAAGAGTCAGGAGTGGCTTCTGAGAACTGCCCCACAAATAGGAAAGAAAGAAAAAAAAAATATGCTAATGCCTATGTTATTGTATATAACTCAGTTTTATTTTAGGCTAGGACAATAATGTTATTTATTTATTTATTTGTCTATCTATTTATCTAGTTACTTATTTATTTATTTTTGAAGTCTAAGGAAATCATTCAGTAGATGAGGACGGAGAGAAATGATGAAGAGGGAAAGAGTTCTAATAAAAGACAGCATATATCATAAGCCTTTTCATTTGTTCCCTCCAGAGTTTCACTGAATGACGCCTTTTTTTTTTTTGCTTTTTTGGGTCACACCCGGCTATGCTCAGGGGTTTCTCCTGGCTCTGCACTCAGGAATTACTCTGGCGGTGCTCAGGGGACCATATGGGATGCCGAGGATCGAACCCGGGCCGACACAGGCCGGCCGCGTGCAAGGCAAACACCCTACCGCTGGGCTATCGTCCGGCCCGACGTCGTTTTTAAAATATACAGATTTCATAGAAACAGAAAATGGGAATAGAGATGATAATAAAGAAAACACTACCAATAGGGGAAATGGGGGGAAAACAAGTGGAAGATGAAAGTAAGCGTGGCATAAATGATGAACTAGCCTGATGAGAAAAATGCCAGTGAAGCTAAGTTACAGAGCATTAGAAAAATTAAGGAATCCAAAGTCAAAAGTACCTCCAGGAGGTGCGGGGGGAAAGCTTGACTAAAATGTTTATAAGCAATTGTTTAGACTTCTGAGGTAGGTTGAGGCTTATACTTTGTCGGAATTATTAGTGATATTGGACTTGAAACACAAGAGAAAATGGAGATTTAGAAAGAGAGCTAGTTTGATATTGAAGGTTCTCAGCACTGAAGAGTGAGCTTTCCAGTTTGACTCCTGATTTTGCTTCTGGTAACAGATGCATCCTTAGTAAGCAGGAAGTTGGATTATTTTCCTCCCCCAAGACAAGTAGTATTTAAATTGCAGCTCCAGAAACAGCAACACCAGTATCAATTGCCTGGAATTTATATATGTATATTATAATTTGGAATACTGTGCACATTATTCCAATATCATACCCATCAATAGAGTGTCCTGTCTCCCACCTGGGTACATTTTACAAATGCAAATTTGTAGACCAGAATAAAAATGATGAGGTGATGCCTTACAACGTGTGTTTAAAAGCTTCTGTGTGATTCTGAGAAACTGAAATTAGAATCTCAGGCTCAGATATGAGAAACACTGCACGCAACTCCTTTGGTGCCAAGTAAATCACTCTACCACAAAGCATGCCAAGCAGCTATGCCCAAGCAGTGTGTCTCACTTGCCTCTTAAATTCCTGATATAGCAGAGATCATGGAAGAACCTTGACACATGAACTCAAATAAATAAGAAAAAATATTGAGGGGAAGTGTGATGTTGAAGAGAACAAAGTTCAAACACATGGGCCAGAGATATAGGACAGCAGAAAAGACATTTGTCTTATATGTGGCTGATTCTGGTTCAATCCCTGACACTGTATATGGTCTCCTGAGTACCACCAAGAATGATTCCTGAGAACAGAGCCAGGAGTAAGTCCTGAACACTGCTGGTGTGATCCCAAAACAAAAAGCAAAAAGAACAAACAACAACAACAACAACAACAGAAAGGAAACCTCCAGAAGCTTAGTGTCAAAGGGGTTAAGACATTTGCATTGCATGTTACCAACCCTAGCTCAATCCCCAGAATCACATGAACGACTTCCAGGAGCTTTGCTCTGCCCCCTTCCCATAGCAGAGCTTGAGATAGACCCGGAGCACACTATGAGTGGTTCAAACCTACTCTTCGTGAAAACAAAACAAAACAAAAAACCTTCAAAAATTATAACTGATTCTTCAGAAAGTTAAAAAAAAGATAAGGAGTTAATGAAATCAGAACATGATGACAAAAAAGGAGCAATCGGAAAGCAAGGGAAGTGCTCGTTAGTTATTGAACATAATTGCAGAGATGAAAAAGAAGAAAACCTTCTGGCAGAGTGAGACTTGAAGGTCACTCAAACTGAAATGACCCACTGTATTTCCAGAACAAGAATAAAAACAATACTGTGTTAATTCAAAATGTGAGACTTCAGAGCAATAGAGTTTAAGAGAAGTCGAAAAATTACATCTAAAGCCAGGGACTTCAGAATTACAGCTAGTAACTGCAGTAGCCACATTACCAAACCCAGGTGATAAAGGGAAAAGCCTCAGAATTTCAGGGACAAGTTTCTACTAATGTCTAGCTTTATTATCCACTAGGCAATATCTCTAAAAGATCCCAGCATGAGGATTGTGTCTAGCAAGTAAATGTTTGTTGAAGGAAAATGAATGAATGATATTATTTTTATTTGATTATAAAACTTTAGCTTGAGTCAGGAAGACTCAGCAGATATGGCACTTGCCTTTCAGAGCATGACCAGAATTCTACCTGTCGCACCCCATACAGTTCCCTGCATCCTGAGAGCTGATCCAAGATTGATACCTATAAATAGTCAAATGTGATCCCAAAGGCAAATATAAATAAATGAATAGATGAAAATTTAGCTTAATGATACAGTGGTTTTAAATTGGTTCCATAGTGATATCTTTATCTTTATTGGCCAATTTCCCTGTTCACCATAAACTTTCGCTCAGCAAATAAAAAATCAATTTTAATATTTGTTTATGTCAAATACAACTAGAAAGAAAAATCTATAAAATAAAAACAGTGTTGTCCAGATCAAGGTCATTTTTTCGCTCCCTGTAGTTTATTTTAGTGTCTCAGCCAAGGACAGTATCGTCCACTGAGGGATATTCTACAACGTCTGAAGAGATTTTGACTGTCAGAACAGGAGAGATGCTGCTGGCACCTGGAGAGTAGAAAAAAACTTTGCTAGAGATACACTGCAATGCACAGGAGATGCCAAAAAAAGAACATTTGGTCCAAAAAGGTAGCTGTGCTGATGGATTAGAAAAACATTAAAATCATAAAATGACTATATTATCTCAACTCCAATGACAAGAAAAACAGAAAAACAGAAAAAAATAAAAACAAATATGACTACTTCAAACTAAAAAGTTAAATGTTAAATTAGTAATCTAATTCACTAATTAGGGGAACAGCTCAAGTAGCAAAGCACAGGTTGTACCTGTACAAAGCTCTGAGTTTGATCCCATGATGAACAGCACCCAATAGCCCTGCCGTCAGTCTTATGAAGTGTTGTCCTGCCAGATTTACTGGCCACTATTGCACAATTTACTGGCCACCACTGCGAACATCTGTGAGGGATGTTCTCTACAAAAATTAATTTTCTGGAGCAGTATTACAGCTGGTAGGGTTCTTTCTTTGCAGAGTAGGACCCTCCTTATCATATACAATCCCAAGAGACCTAACATGAAGTAATCCCTGAGCTCAGAGCCATGAGTAAAACCTGAGCACAGTCATGTGTACCATGCCCCTACACCCCAAAAAACATCAAATAAATTTAAAAGAGTTTCACCACTGGGAACTCTTTGGCACCAATGTGGCAACATGGGAAGACTCCATCATCAACATCAATGAAGAATACAACCAACTGATTCAACAACTCCATGATTGTGTGAAGTGTGCCTAGGGGGGGGGAGAGAGAGAGAGAGAGAGAGAGAGAGAGAGAGAGAGAGCCTGTCTTAAAAACTCTTGAGCTAATTCAAAAGCTCTCGAACTCATTCCGCCAACATGGCAAGGCGCAAGCCTCAGACAGCTAAATGCTAATGTCCAAGCTCAAAAGCAGTGCAGAAAAGCGATAAAGGAAGACCTCAGAGAGCAGAAGCTGGGAAAAGCATTCGAAACACCACCTGTCCTTTGCCAACTATAAGACTAAGATGACTGCTCTCCAACATCCTGATGGATCTATCACATCTTCCAGAAAGACAATGGAGAAGATTATCCATAACTTCTACTGGATCTCTTTGAAAGCCACGTCCAACTGCCCACATACCAAATTCGGCAAAATGGTTATGTCATTTCCAACTTTCTTCCCTCTGAAATCCAACATGCCATTTTGTTGGTAAAGAAGGGAACAGCACCAGGCCCAGACAAGATCAGACCAGAACACCTGAAGAATCTGCCATCAGTACTCATCAATACACTGGCTCAGCTCTTCACACGCTACCTGTCTGAATGCAAGGTGCCCTCCCAAAGAAAAACCAGCAGGACAATTCTACTGTTTAAGAAGGGAGACATCCACGACATTGGCAACTCTCACCCCATTTGCCTGTTGTCTGTCATCTACAAGCTGTTCACTCGAGTCATCCTGAACAGGATTGGCAGAACATTAGATGAAGGGCAACCATGCGAGCAAGCTGGCTTCCAAAAAGATTCAGCACAATAGACCATATCCACACGGTAACCAAGTTCATTGAAGTTTGTAGGGTGTTCAGGATGCCGCTATATCTCAAGGTCATTGATTTAATCATTGATTCTTTGGTCATCGAAGACCTAGCCAAACAGGGCATTCAAACCCAATACATCAAGATCCTTTGTCAGCTGCATTACGGATTCACCACCAGGATCTCGCCATTCTATAACGAAGTGATCATTGATGTCAAAAGAGAGGTTCAGCAGGGTCATACCATCTCACAGAAACTCTTCAGCACCACTTTCGAGAACGTCATACAACAATTAGAATGGGAAGGAATGGGAGTGAAGACAGATGGTCAGCAACTATACCACCTCTGCTTCTTTGATGACATCGTTCTAATAACACCAAACATTAGCCAAGCGGCACAAATGCTGGCTGGCTTCGACCGAGAATGTGGAAAAATAGTTCTACAGCTTAATCTCAATAAAACAATGTTCATGAAAAATGAACTAGTTCCAGAAGCCCCATTCACTCTCAATGGAACAAACATCTTTGAATGCAGTAGTTATGTGTACCTAGGTCTAGAAGTCAACATGATGAACGACCTAGCTCCTGAGCTGCGCAGGAGGAAGACAGCGGCATGGAATGCCTTCAAAGGCATCGAAGAAATAGCTAAAAGGACAAAGAACCTCCGGCTCCCGGCACATCTCTTTGACTCCACTGTTCTCCCTGCATTAACATAAGCCTCAGAGACCTGGGCCCTAAGAAAGCAGGATGAAAATGCTATTCGGGTCTCCCAAAGGGGAATCAAAAGAGCTAGGCTTGGAATATCACGTTTCACTCAAGTGAGAGAAGAATCCAGAGTTCCCACCTCTGTCAATGACCCAGAGTCAGGGATGCTGTCTCATTTGCCAAGGCATCAAAAATTAGATGGGCTGCTAGACCTTAATGCAATTTGGAGACAACCACTGGACTAGAGCCATTACTGACTGGATCCCACAGCATGTCAAAAGATCACGTGGCCACCCACCTACAAGATGGTCAGACTTCTTCTTTGAGGCTCTTGATATTCCTGAAGCAACCAGATGCCATTGGCAAGTGATAAGGTCAAATGGAAATGTTACTGGCGCCCGCTCGAGCAAATCGATGAATAACGGAATTCAAGTGATCAAGTGACGGTATTGGGGGCTACATCTGGCAGTGTTCAGGACTTATTCCTGGTTCTTCTTTAAGAAATCAGCCCTGGTGGGTCTGGATGTACCATCTGAGATGTCAGAGATCCAACCTGGATTGGCTGCAGACAAGGAAAGCACCTCATCTGCTCTAGACCTGTACAATGTTTTTATTGATACCTGATAATTGTATTTTCTTTTTTTCCTTTTTTAAAAAATGTAACCCAAAGTTACTGACCAATGATACTGAGATTTCAAAGAGCATGCTACTAGAACTCTTTGAAGTCTGATTTCAATTTTTTTATCTTTTAGTATTTAATTTATGTATATAAAGTAATATATTAAGATATATTACTATACAATTAATTTAAATATAATTATTATCTCTATATACAAAAATCTAAATATAAATGAGTTTAGGCTTCATCTTTGGCTAGCGTAACCACTGATAGCGCTTAGACTAATGAAACGTTTTATTCTGATAGATTTAGAGCTGTTTCTTTAAGCTTCCTGATTGCTGACAATTTTTCAGGTGACCTAGCCCCACTATAAACATTTTTATTGCTCCGCATTCTAGCAAGAGGATTAATACCTGACTTGCATGTGCTTTTATATATAATGATTTTTAAAGTTCCAAGAAATATATTTTTATCTTTATTTAGAATAATAGTTGAGAGTAATCCCTAAGCATCACCTGATGTAACCCAAAAATGAAGATACAAAATATCCAAAGCCATTCTATTTGTGTCCATTTAAAAATATGCAGATGATTGTAAATAATGTTATGAATGATATAATTTTCTGACTCAGAGATAAAATGTATAGCACAATGAAGTTTACATGCATAAAAAATAATGCATGAGAAAATAGACAACATGAAATAGGTGACTTAATTATGAGTGCTAAAAACATTTAATAAGGGATTATACTTAATAGCTCAATGAAAAGGGAATTACATCATTCAATTTTCAAGCAATTAAACTTATTAAATAGGATTTTTACCATTAAAAAACAAATATATTCTAAAATTGTTTTTTTAAGTCCAATGCAAAGAAGTACAGAGTAAAATATAACTGTAAGTCTACTTGTTTTGAATAGTCATGATTAATAATAGGTGAGCCTTGTTTCTATACTGAAAAAGTCAGTTACCTCTATCCTCATGGTTCCTACATTTTGGTGTCTGAGAACCCAGTAAATTGTGGAAAAATTTTAGTATTTTCCAATTGTTCTTTTACATCATTGCCTAATACTCAGAAATGACCATTATTTTAGTTTATGTCACTAAGTATATGATTGGTGTGGGAGAATGGGGGAATGTTAAAATCAAATTATGTATATAACTGATTTCATTGTAGAATTTGGGTTATATGAACATCAAAATATCTGCATTGTCCTGAGTGTCGCACATTCTTTATCACCTCCATTATTTCTAATTCTCTTGAGTCCAACTAGTGAATTCCTTTCACTCATCACAACTGTCACTATTATTCTTATATCCTCTGCATGGCCTTTATCCACTTGAGAGTGAGTTAGACTTTCCCACAAAAATTTTTTTAAAATACTTCAATGCCTCACTAATGGCTCTCAAGGTCTGATGAAATTGTGCTTTCTTGAAGCTATAGGATTTATAATGTCTAACGTCAGATACACAATGATTAGTCCATTCTGTCATATTGCAATATAGAATTCTATTATATATAATATAAAATAATTATCAATGTAGAGTTACTGATTTCTATACTAGATTTTTGTAATAGACTCTAACATATATAACTTGTTCCAACTGAGCTTAGTTACCCTATTAATGTATATGTTTTACTTTTTTTCCTTGGTTTTTGGGTGTGTGCCAGTAGTGCTTCGGGGTTATTCCTGGCTGTTTGAGGATCAATCCTGATAGTGTTCAGGGAGCATGCAGTGCCTTGGATCGAACCAGAGCAGCAGGAATGCAATGTGAGTGCATTAAGTTCTGTGCTCTCTTTAACCCTCAAGGTATCCCTTAACTATTTCCCACCTCCTATCTGCCATCCTTTTTGGTTTACATCGATTCCTCAATTTCCTAAAAGTTTGTCTTGACTTGCATGTGGTATGTCTTTTGCTGTGGATTTTGTTGTTTTTGTGAGACTTGATGGATACCCACATCCCACTCCCAACAATTTTTCTCTGTGTCTTGTTTTCTCTAAGTATCCATACATCATTGTTTTACCCACCTAAAACTTTTTACCAGTTATACAATTATTTTGAATTAAGTTAATAGTATCCCAAAAGCACTTTCTAGGAGTTTGGCATAGGGTGTAATACTCTGGATACA
This sequence comes from Cryptotis parvus, assembly GCA_021461705.1. Taxonomy (NCBI): domain Eukaryota; kingdom Metazoa; phylum Chordata; class Mammalia; order Eulipotyphla; family Soricidae; genus Cryptotis; species Cryptotis parvus. Next base: position 33,522 of record JAJIBD010027631.1, on the reverse strand, counting down.
AAGATGGAAAGGAAAACTCATGCTCTAGAAGTTTGTTATTTGCCATATGTCTAAAACTCACGTGCCAATATTTCCATAAACAAGATGGGAGAGAAGGAGATTCCAGGGGGATGACTACATTATTTGAAATTGACAGATAAGGAAGACTTCAACTCCTTGAATCTCTGCTTTAATGACTTCCTCCTTGCATCACTTCATTTCTCAGGTGCCTTGTCTGACCTGTCCTTCCAGGTGGGCAATTCCACTGTACTGTGGACTTTACAGACCACACTTTTTTTGTATAAAGCACTTCCTGAGACTACCATTCCAGTTGCTATACCTTTGCTTGTACTGGAGCTCCTAAAATCTTCTTTAAAGCTTTTATTATGGTTCAGCACTCAGGAAACCAGAACTTTTATGTCTATATTTCAAGAGTGAGGTCAAATGCACAATTCTAACTTCCCAGAGAAAAAGAGTGACTTAGTGTCTTCTCTCCGCATTCTGCTACCAGACAAGACGAGAAATTACATTTGGTGTTAAGCTTGCTAAAATATCAAACAATTAATGCTTTTTCCTGATAAGAATAGGTAATCCATATTAGTAGTCCACTTTAAAACTGGACAAAGGATGGGAATGTAAATCACAAAAGAAGAAATATATCTGGCAATAAGAGCATTTTTTAAACTTCAGCTTTGATAATAAAGCTATACAAATTAAAATGAAAATGCTACCACTTTTCTTTGCAAGTACTATCAGTTATGAAAATGGAATTATCCAGAACCAGAGAAAGATTGAGGAAACAGACACTGTCATGCTCTGCTGAGAAGCTAAATTAACATAACCCCATTGGAAAGTAATTTGACAATGTTATTAAAAGTGCTTATATCCTCTGACCTAGCAATTTTACTTTTAGAATTTTATCATAAGGAAATAATTAGAGAAGTGAAATAATTGCTTGTCTAAGGATGGTCAAACCAGCCTTTAAATAATTTAAATAAAAATGATCATGATGATGATGATATTTATTAAGTGCTATGTGTCAGGTGCTCTTCTCAGCTATGCAGGAGGTATTAGCTTCAATTTAAAAATGAAGTCAGGATTCAATACTAGATTTTGTCACGCTTTTCCAAGCATGGCATGCATATCACAGGTGAAATGATTTTAGGAAGGATAAAATTCAGTTGTGTCTGACATTGTATCAAGATTTAATAGACTTTGAAACAATCAGAATATTCTTTGTTTTTAGGTTATAATTAAAAAGTTCAATTGTTTATTGACATAAAAAACAAACTCTTAAATGTATGACAGTCCTAACATTGTCACCCAGAGAAAGAATCCTTCTACTAAAGGCATTATGTATAGTCTATTGCTCTAAATTCAAAAAAGGAAAAACTAATCAATGGTTAGATAAACAATAATTTCTTTGGGGTAAAACTGGGGTTAGAGATTGATAAAGAAGGAAACGAAATAAATTTTCTTGGGGCAATGGTGTGTTTTTCATTTTGATAGGGCTATACCAGTATTAGCAATGGTGATAAGAGTTGTCTTTAGTAAAGTCCTATTGGAATCTGTAATCTTTCTAGTTGATATTTAAAGTTTTTATAATCATCAGTTAGTATTATTCATATAATTTGTACTTTATTTTTGCCATCCAAAATCATGTAAGCTTTTACTTATTAAATCTGTTCATTTTTGGAAAAGAATACTGTTTTAAAAGTCACTGGTCTTACAGTACACAGAGTGGGAAAGAATATTAACCCAATGCCCATCTGATAAGGGGTTAATATCCAGGATATATCAGGCACTGGTAGAACTTCACAAGAAGAAAACAGTCAACCCCATCAAGAAATGGGGGAGAAAAATTGAACAGAAACTTGGACAAAGAAGAAATTCAACTGGCCAAAAGACATATGAAAAAATGCTCATCATCACTAATCATCAGATAGATGCAAATCAAAACAACAATGATGGATCATCTCACACCACAGAGACTGACACACATCCAAAAGTGTAAGAATAACTGGTGCTGGTGTGGATGCAGGGAGAAAGGGACTCTCATCCATTGTTGGTGGGAATGTTGACTGGTTTTTGGAAAACAATATGGACATTCCTCCAAAAAACTAGAAATTGAGCTCCCATTTGCCTAAGCCGTACCAATCCTGGAAATATACCCTGGGAAGCCAAAATGCACAGCAGAAACACCATCTGCACTTTTCTGTTCATAGCAGCACTAACCACAATAGCCAGAATCTGAAAAATCTGAAAAAAAAACAGAGTGCCGGGAACAAAAGATTGGATAAAGAAACTGTGGTATATCTACACAATGTAATACTATAGAGCTGTTAGGAAAAACGAAGTTATGAAATTTGCCTATAAATGGATGGACATGGAGAGGATCATGCTGAGTGAAATTAGTCAGAAGGAAAAGGATAGATATAGAATGACTGCATTTATTTCCGAAATATAATTTCCGAAATATTATATATATAAATATATATTACCAATATATATTTATATATATAAATATATATATATATATATTACCAATACCAAGGCCAGGCAAAACATGGATTAGCAGGTCTTGTCAATATTGTCAATAGGTGGAATCAACCACAATTGTGTGGGAGTCAGAGGTTAGGTAAGACAGGGAAGGGAACAGTGTGCTAATAATTATTGGAAATGATAATATCAGCCTAGAACTGAGCATTGAATATAGGCAAAGGAATATACATTACATGATAACCTCTAAATGTATCTATTGCAAGCCACAATGTGTAAGAAAATGAAGAGAGAGAGAGGCAGAGACAGAGAGATAGAGACAGAGAGAGACAGAGAGAGAAGAAGAGGTAGAGAGCCTGTTATAGAGGCAGCCTGGTGTAGGGAGTAGGGAATTGCGGACATTGGTGGTGGGAAATGGTCACTGGTGGATGGATGGGTGCTGGACACTGATTTACTGAAACCCAAACATGAACATATTTGTAATTGTGTATCTCACGGTAGTATGATAAAATATTTTTAAAAAAAAAATTCATTAGGGGCCGGAGCGATAGCACAGTGGGGAGGGTGTTTGTCTCACATAAGGCTGACCTGGGTTCTATCCCCAGCATCCCATATGGTCCCCCGAGCACTGCCAGGAGTAATTCCTGAGTGCAGAGCCAGGAGTAGCCCCTGAGCATTGTTGGGTGTGACCCGAAAAGAAAAATAATTCACTAGTCTTACATCTGCCAAACTTTGAAGCAAATTGTATCTTTAGCATTTTTCAACATGGGTACATCAATATACCTTACTCCTCTAGGGTCAGACTAATATATCTGTTTATATACCATACATTCCATGCATTGAACTAAAATAATTTTAAATTTAACAGTATTAACACATTTTAACTAGAAAAGGGAACTGTTCTATTTTCATCTATCACTATCACTATCCTCCCATTGATCATCTATTTGCTAGAGCGGGCACCAGTAATATCTCCATATGTCCTGTCTCATGCTAGTAGAACCCAAGGGCATCTGCTTGCTCCAGGAACATAAAGAGCCTAAACTAATATAATTGTTACTGGTATTTTGCATGTCAAATACAATACTGGCAGCTTGCCAGGTTTGCCGTGCAGGTGGCATACCCTTGTAGTCACCTCTAAATATAGCATTTATAGATAAACCGCGCGGCTGCAAGTAGCCACGTGAGACAGGCTGTGATAGAAGTCGCTGGGTGGAGTTCTGACAAGAGGGAAGTCTGGATGTGGAAAATGGAGCCCGATGGAGTTGGGGGGGGTCATCTGGCTTGTTGTGCGGTTCTGCTGGGGTGGCGGGCCAGGGCTAGAACCCACCATCCCTCCCTGGCGCCTCGTGAGGGGTTGGGCACAGGGAAAGCAAGTAGCAGCTCTGCCCCCATGTCTGAGAGTCTCTGGATCAGCATAAGGGCTGGATTGAAAAAACTACTGGGGTGTGTGCGATGATCGGGCTGTGTAGGCTGTCGCTGGTGGAGTTCTGCGAGGGGAAGTCTGAATGTGGAAATGGCAGCCCAATGGAGGGGGGTCTCTGGCTTGTTGTGCGGCTCTGCTGGGATGGCAGGCTAGGGCTGACCGCCCTCCTCCCGGGCGCTAGTGGGGCTGGGCCGGGGGCAAGTGGCAGCTCTGCCCTGTCTGTAAGTCTCGGTCAGCATACCTTGGGATTGATAAAACTGCTGCGGGTGGGTGTCGGTGATCCGGGCTGTGATAGGCTGTTGCGGGTGGGGTTCTGATGAGGGGAAGTCTGTTGTGGAAAATGGCAGCCTGATGGAGTGGAGGGTCCTCTGGCTTTTTGTGCGGTTCTGCGGGGGTGGCAGGCCGCGCTGTCCGCCCCCCGGCTCGTGGTGGCTGGGCACTGGGGGAGCAAGTGTAGCTCTGCCCCTGCGTAGTCTGGTCAGCATACCTGGGCTGATCCAGAGATGATCCATGTTATTATAGATGAATCCATGTTATCATCTATAACAATTTAAATGTCTCTATAAGGTGAATTATCAAGAGCACTTATCCTATATAGAATTAGTTTAAGCCTATGTCCTTTCATTCAAATACTCATAATTTTACTCCATATTTGAGTGCCCCAAAGCCAAAAAAATAACCCATTGAACTTGTTATTTCCTCCTCATAATCCTCTTTTCTTTCTCTGTGTTCTAAATCTCATGTTTTAATTCCACTCTTTTATCCAAAACTCACAGCTTATTTAAAAATGAAAAATTATAACTTTCAATAATTACCATTTCACCAAAACTCTTCAGCGCCACCCCCGAGAACATCATGCAACAATTAGAATGGGAAGGAATGGGAGTAAAGATAGATGGTAGGCAACTACACCACCTCCGTTTCACTGTGTTCCTAATAACACCAAACATTAGACAAGCGGCACAAATGCTGGCTGACTTTGACCGAGAATGTGGAAAAATAGGTCTACAGCTGAATCTGAAGAAAACTATGTTCATGAAAAACGAACTAGTTCCTGAGGCCCCATTCACTCTCAATGGAACAAACATCTCTGAATGCAGCAGTTATGTGTACCTAGGTCAAGAAGTCAACATGATGAACGACCTAAAACCTGAGCTGTGCAGGAGGAAGAGAGCGGCATGGAATGCCTTCAAAGGCATGGAAGAAATAGCTAAAAAGGACAAAGAACCTCTGGCTCCGGGCACATCTCTTCAACTCCACTGTTTTCCCTGCATTAACATATGCCTCAGAGACCTGGGCCCTACGAAAGCAGAATGAGAATGCTATTCGGTCTCCCAGAGAGGAATCGAAAGAGCTGTGCTTGGAATATCACGTCTCACTCAAGTGAGTGAAGGAAACCGGAGTTCTGACCTCCGTTGCTATTCCAGAATCAGGGACGCTGTCTCGTTTGCCAAGGCTTCGAAAATCAGATGGGCTGAACATGTAATGCGATTTGGAGACAACCTCTGGACTAGAGCCATTACCGACTGGATCCCACGGGATGTCAAAAGATCAAGTGGCCGCCCACCTACAAGATGGTCAGACTTCCTTGTCAAGACCCTGAAGGAACGGTTTGAGGCTCTTCATATTCCTGAATCAACCAGATGCCATTGGGCTACATTGGCATGTGATAGGGTCCAAGGGAAATGTTACTGGAGCCCGCTCCGAGCAAATCGATGAATAACGGGATTCAAGTGATCAAGTGATAACTTTCAAACGATTTTCAAAGAAATTTTCTCTACCATCATTTAAAAGATATATTTTCCATATACTGGTCTTCTGTCAAGGACAAGTACCAAATTTTCTTTAACTTAACAAATGTTTTTACATTCTTTTACTTGAATAAATTGAACTTTTCGCAGAATTCTATTTATACCCACATAAATAGAAAGTGTTTAAGGTGTCATCAATCTTCTAAGTTATTCTTTTTTTTTCTTAAAAAAAAAAAAAAAAAAAAAAAAAAAAAAAAAAAAAAAAAAAAAAAAAAAAAAAAAAAAAAAAAAAAAAAAAAAAAAAAAAAAAAAAAAAAAAAACCTAAAAAAAAAAAAAAAAAAGGGGGGGGGGGGGGGGGGGGGGGGTGGGTGGGGGGGGAGGGGGAGGGGGGGGGGGGGGAGGGGGGCCCACCAAAAAAAAAAAAAAAAAAAAAATTTAAAAAAAAGAAAAAAGCATTTTAATAAAATGAAAAGATTAGACTATTAAAAAATTGTTTCCAACAAGTAAGCACTATTTTCCCAGTGAAATATCATAGATATGCGCAATTTTTCCCCTTCATCCTACTAATACTGTTAAGAATTTTGTTCTCTCGGGCTGGAGCAATAGTCCAGCGGGTAGGCCTTGCACTCTTGTGCCGGCCCGGGTTCGATCCTCAGCATCCCATATGGTCCCCCTCACTGTCAGGAACAATTCCTGAGTGCAGAGCCAGGAGTAACCCCTTAGTTGTCGCCAGGTGTGACCCAAAAAGCGGAAAAAAAAATTATGTGCTCTTTATATATACAAATTCAAGATTTCTAAAAGTTGCATTCCATTCTTTATATGCAGTCCTCAAAATTGCTACTTTGGTTCTAAATTTAAGTAACTTCAGCATGGTTTGTCCAGTCCTTGTATATGTGTTTGGTTTTATTTGTGATGGGAGGGAGGACTGGGTCACACTCTGGGGTTTCAGGAACTCTTGGTTCTCCTATCATGAGTCGACCCCTCAGCAGTGAACCATATGTGGTGCCAGAGACTCTAACTGGGGTTAGTGGCAGGACGCAAGCAAAGTCTTACCTCTTGGATTCTCCCCAGCCCTTATTTCTCAATTTATTTTTTGTTTTGCTTTTTTGGGTCACACCCAGTTATGCTCAGGGGTTACTCCTGGCTCTGCACTCAGGAATTACTCCCTGCGGTCCTTGGGGGACCATATAGGATGCCGGGACCAGGTAAGTCACGTGCAAGGCCCTACCTGTAGTGCTATCTCTCCAGCCCCTTATTTCTGAATTTTAATTCAGATCGCTTTATGACAATTTATAATGATGCTATTTTTCCCCAAAGAAGGGGGTCAAATTACTATATTTACTGGTATTACAAGCATATCACCTATCTTACGTTCTGATGCTTGAAGCACAATTGGGGTAATTGTGAATATTTTATTTCTGTTCCATATTTCGATGTTTCTCCTCAGAATCACAGCTTGCCATTATGCTGATGCCTTTGTCTCTATCTCAATCATCTTCTCTCTAATTGCTTTCCCTATTTTTGTTCTTTTTTTAAAATCTCATTTTGTGTGATCTTTTCAAGGCCTCCTCTATGTTTCGAAATGTGCTTCACTCTTGTTTATTTTACACTTTGTTGCTTCTAAAGTAGCTCATCTCTTTTACAAAGGCTTTATTTTTCCCCTTTCATTTCCCACCCTATGCTCTGTCAGCTTGTGTTTCTTCTTTCTGCTGTCTCTTCATTTTTTTATGCCTTTTTTTTTTGTCTCTATTTTTCATGAATTTTGTTATCCCCAGCAAGGTCATGGTATGTGTATCTTTATGGCACATGCTCTGACATTTTTATCCTGGGTGGAATAAATTGTTTTTTTCCGGTCAAATTTATTGAATGGCATTATGCTTATACATAACCTTTTCTCCTTATTCCCTGTGTACTGGACAGCTCTCCCATTCAATAAAAGTGATTGTCTCTGCAGCAGCTACTGAGATAGTCTGATGGGGTGTTAGCAGAACTTAGATAGATTCATTCTCAAGGTCTACTTTGGGCAACCATCTTAGACTCTCCCCCATTAGATCTTCCGGGTCTTTCATCTTGGTTGTGTATCTCTATTAGCATTTGGCTTTTAGAAGGCCATAGTGGTTTGCAAAGTACCCTCAGAGGGTTCTTTTTATTTATTCTAGGTATTTTTCATATTAGTTTTAAAAAAAACCTGTAAAACATTGAGGGAAAACATTTATGATTTAACTACTCCGTTCAATGTTCATGTTGTGGGAAAAAATTAGTTTTATTTTTATTTATTTATTTATTTATTTATTTATTTATTTAGTTTTTGCTTTTTGGGTCACACCCAGCTATGCTCAGGGGTTTCTCCTGGCTTTGCACTCAGGAATTACTCCTGGCGGTGCTCGGGGGGACCATATGGGATGCTGGGGACCAAACCCAGGCCGGCACAGGCCGGCCGTGTGCAAAGGCAAACGCCCTACTCGCTGGGCTATCGCCCCGGGCCCCAAAATTAGTTTAATTAGGTAAAATTTATGCTGATTCAATTACTATTTATATTGCATATCCATATTCAGAGGAATTTTTTATTCCTCTGCTCTATTTTCCATTGTTCACTTAAGGTATGTAGAGCCTAGCATTTTCGCAAAATGATTTCTTAATTCAAATACACTGACATGTTTATCAGACCAGATATTAACACTGTGAGAAAAATTTGTAATCCCATTATTTTATATTGAGAGGAGTTTTACATTTTAAATTTTCTTCATTTTTTTTCCTAGCATGTTTGGTCTTTCAATATTTAAATATCTTTAATAGAGCTATTCAATATTATTTGAAATGAGAAATTCTATATCTATAGCTATATAAATTACTATTTTATAAAATATATGTACACGTATTTTATTTCCTCAGATAGGAAAGTTTTAAGTTTTGACAAATCTGCCAGCATTAGTTCTGTTTACAGATATTTAGTGTAAATGACTGCTTATAAAGACATAGGATACAATGTGCTTAGTGATAAAAAATTTTGGGGTACCTGAGATTCAGTGTTTGCACCCTAGTTTCATCATATGTTGTCTGATCAGATCATGGTCTAATTATTATTTCTTGGTTTTATTCTTACTCACAACAGAAGTTTCTATATAATGATTTGCCACATTTAAGTACGTAGTTGTTGCAGAGTTTATGTCAATTTTTTAACTTAAATGTTGGCAAACCATTATGTTAAGCTCTTTTAAAATACTGTACTGATTATCTTTAAAAAAGAGAGTAATAAGTGGCTGTGATATGAAATATGATATTCTTAGAATTATAGTAATAATACCTGCAGTGTGTTAAAACTGGGTCTTCTAAGTCCTGGATATATCAAAGTTATATTTTAATCTTTACATCAATATTATTGGTTCCTGAATATACACTTTGACCTTCAAAAGTGATGATTATATAGTGGCTTCTAAAACATTAAATATAAATTATTTTTACAATGTGTGTATAAATTCCCTAATAAACACTCCTACCATTCTCTATTGTACTGTAATATTTCACAACACATATCCATGCACGCTAGCATGCAATTGCTTTCAGAACTTTTGGAAAGGAGTCTTGGGTCTTCCTTTACTTTCTTCATTTGTTGGCTAGTTTTGTTTGGGGCACAGCCACCTGTTCTCAGGGCTCACTCCTCGCTTTGTGCTTATGGATCTCTCCTGTTGATGCTTGAGGAAACCCTTTGGACTATCTATCTGACCCTCTGTTTGCTTTGTGAGTGGTTTTTATACCTTAGTCACCAAATTACTGAATCTTCTGCTGTATGAAAGTGCAATTTTCTATCAATACTGTCTAATTAAAATCCAATGTGGACTATTGTCCATACTTCCAAAGAATGATATTTTTGAGAGATATTGTTTAAGAATCTCCATAAACATCTTTACTGTTTTTCTTTCATAACGAATATCAGGTTTTAGGATAGCATTACCAATAATATTATTTAGTAATACAATGATATCATTTTCTCAACGTTCTGAACATGATTATGAAAGTCACTACAAAAGAAAATGCTTGTTTAAAATTTCCCTCTTGTTTCCATTTGGGCATATTCCTGCCTCTGCCTTTATTGAAAACCTACCATATAGAATTCAGCATATTCTTTACATCTATTTCTTATTAATTTAGAGCACAACTATAGTGAGGCTCCAGAATCTATTGGAATTGGAAAATCTATGCTGTGGCACAAGTGTTTGAGCCAATGGTTTCTGTGCTAGGCAGATATCTTTCCATCTGAAAGTGACATCAGGAAGTAAACATTTTGAGATCTATAATATATAATATAATGAGGACTAAGTTCAGGAGATCTGAAGTCTAATGTCAGCTCTTTAAAAATTCAGGAGATATATTCAGGAGATCGGAAGTCTAACTTCAGCTTTTTAAAAATTAGTTGTAGAATAGAAAAACCCCATCAAGAACTAGGCTTCAACTTCATTATAAAATGAGAACTAAGCTGGAATTATCAGGATTCTCATCAACTAGTGAAGTTCTAGGATTTTCCTATAACTTCTCTGTGCAACACCTTGAGGCGTGCCCCTCAAGGTGTTGCAGATGCAGCTGTACTGCCCGGTGGCATTGGCAGGTGGCAGACAGGAGACAGGCTTGTCTACACCCAGGTCTCTGCCCCATGGGCCGTGGATGGTTGATGGTCTGACAAAGAAAAAGACTGACCCCCATGGAATGAACCCAGAGCCTAGAAAGCTACCCCTGGTGTATTCCATATGCCAAAAACAGTAACAATAATGGACCTCATTCCCAAAGAATGGAGACGTTACTGGCATCCACTCGAGCAAATCGATGAACAATGGGAAGACAAGTGAAAAGTGAAAAGCAGCAATGTGGTAGTGTTATTCTTGGGATAAAATCAATATACGGTATCTTGTATTTTGTCTTTGCATTTGGAATAAAATGTTCCTAATGGCAAATCTTTTCCTTTGAGGAAGAGATGCCAGTATTTCAAACACAAAGTAAACATCTTTGGCCTTAAGTATGCTCAAAAAGGTTTGACTGAGATACTATCTATGGAATCAGAAATTAAAGATAATGGACTGCTTGTAATCTATGAAACTGTCAAGAGCAAATTTGGTTAGAAGGCAAATATCAATATTAAGTGAATGACACATATAAACTAAAAAATTAAACTATGATTTAAAAATTGGGCTCAAAGTATAATACAGTCATTTGAAGTTATACTATAGTTGATTCTAATTCAGTAATTGGATCAACATTCTTTAGGTGAAAACAAGAGAAACTGCAGGCAAATATTTCAGGCACCCAAATATAGTAGCAAAACAAAACATATAAATTTAGCTATAGAGGTACTAATAGCTGAAGGGGATTTTTAAGGTTATGTTCTTGAGGAAAGAGTAAACCTAGGAGGGTAATCAGAACTCAGCAACTTAAATTTTACTTGGACATTTTTATTTCTTTGTTTCCATAAAGCACATTTGGGTTTCAGTTCAGTAACCTTCAGCAGTTGGAGAGAAATTCAATTTCATAAGGCATGCAAGAAGTCTTCTTAAAATACTTAATCACCATACCTTACTCCAAATCACAAAGCACCTTAAAGAGTGTTATATCTGTGATGAGGAGAAAGAAAACAAATAAGAAGGTGGGGAATATCTCAAAAGTTTCCCTTCCTAAAGGAATTAGAAAAAGAAGAAAAAGTGAAACTAGAAGTCATTAAACAGAAGCAGTAATATATGAAATAGCAATGAAAGGTGATCCAAAGAATGTCCATATTCAATAGCATTTAGCCAAGAAAATGGAAGCACAAATAAACAAATGGGATTACATCGAATTATGAAGCTTTTTCACTATAAAGGAAATGAGCAGAATACAAAGACAACCCACATATGGGGAGAAAAGGTTAATATCTAAGACACATAAGGCCCTAATAAAACTTTAAAAACAAAAGCTATCAACCCCATAAAAATTGGAGAGAAAAGAAAAACTTAAATATGTTGTAACTGATTTAACAAGAAAGTGAAAGGCCTATATATTGAGAACTCTAGACACAGGGAAGGAAAGCTAGTCTTTGCTGATAATGAATTGGAAAACTTGACACCTTTAAATGGCTATGTTACCTAGAGAAACATATGCAATCAATGTGATTCATATCAAAATTCCATTGGTATTCTCCTCAGAAATAGAATTTTAGAAATACCACAAAATGTATTTAGAACCACAAACATCCTCAGCATAAACACTAATGTAGAAAAATAACATGGATGTAAAATGCTACCCTATCTTCAAAACATAGTACTATGCTATAGTAGTTAAAACAGAATATATTGGAATTAAAAACACCATACAAACTATCCCATTCACAATTGCACCACAGAAAATCAAATACCTAGGAATCAGTTTGACAAAGAATGTAAAGGATCTCTACAAAGAAAACTACAAAACGTTACTTCAGGAAATAAAAGAAGACCTGAGGAAATGGAGACACATTCCCTGCTCATGGATTGGAAGGATTAACATTATCAAAATGGTAATACTCCCTAGAGCTTTATACAGATTCAATGCGGTCCCTATAAAGATACCCATGATGTTCTTCAAAGAAATTGAACAAATACTCCTGAAATTTGTATGGAATAATAAAACCCCACGAATAGCTAAAGCAATCCTTGGGAAAAAGAAGATGGGAGGTATCACTTTCCCCAACCTCAAGCTCTACTACAGAGCAGTTGTAATTAAGACAGTGTGGTATTGGTATAGAGACAGACCCGTAGACCTATGGAATAGAACTGAGTATCCTGAAACGCACTCACAAATATACAACCACTTAATCTTCGATAAAGGAGCAAAAAATATTAAGTGGAGCAAAGAAAGCCTCTTCAACAAATGGTGCTGGGAAAACTGGGCAGCTACGTGCAAAAAAATGAACTTAGACCTCCTTCTAACGCCATGCACAAAAGTCAGATCAAAATGGATTCTAGATCTCGATATCAGACATGAATCCATAAGGTACATCGAAGAAAACATAGGAGAAACGCTCTACGACATCGAAACGAAAAGTATCTTTAAAGACGACACACCACTGACCAAGCAAATGGAAGCAATGATAAACAAATGGGATTATATAAAATTGAAAAGCTTCTGCACCTCAAAAGAAACGGGGACCAAGATACAAAGACAATCCACAGAGTGGGAAAGGATATTCACCCAATACCCATCTGACAAGGGGTTAATATCCAGGATATATCAGGCACTGGTAGCACTCCACAAGAAGAAAACAGCCAACCCCATCAAAAAATGGGGAGAAGAAATGAACAGAAGCTTCCAAAAAGAAGAAATTGAATGGCCAAAAGGCATATGAAAAGTGCTCTTCATCTTTCATCATCAGGGAGAATGCAAATCAAAACAACAATGAGGTACCATCTCACCCCACAGAAACTGGCACACATCCAAAACAGCAAGAACAACTGGTGCTGGTGTGGATGTGGGGGAAAAAGGGACTCTCATCCACTGTTGGTGGGAGTGCCGACTGGTCCAGCCCTTTTGGAAAACAATATGGGCATTCCTCCGAAAGCTAGATATTGAGCTCCCATTTGATCCAGCAATAGCACTCCCTGGGAATATACCCTAGAGACCGAAAAACACATAGCAGAAACACTATCTGTACTTCTTTATTCATCTCTGCTCTATTCACTATAGCTAGAATCTGGAAACAACCTAAATGCCCGAGAACAGAGGACTGGCTAAAGAAACTGTGGTTCATCTGCACTATGGAATACTATGCGGCTGTCAGAAAGGATGAAATTATGAAATTTACCTGCAAATGGATGGGCATGGAGTCTATCATGCTGAGTGAAATTAGTCAGAAGGAAAAGGACAGATATAGAATGACTGCATTCATTAATAGGATATAAATAGATACCAGTGTTTTAATAACTATGGGGAAATGGTAATGGCAGATTAAAACTCACCACTGAATATACACAAAGAGACTTAAGTGATAAACTCTAAATATCTGCAGGGCTAGCCACAATGTGTAAAATAAGAGGGAGAGAGATGCAGAGACAGAGAGAGAGAGAGAGAAAGAGAGGAAACTGGGGTACCTGCTATTAAGGCGGCCTGGGGGGAGGGGGAGGGGTACATTGGTGGTGGAAATGGGGCACTGGTGGAGGGATGGGTGCTGGAATACTGTATTACCAAGAACCAATTATGAACACCTTTGTAATTGTATGTTTCACGGTGGTATAATAAAAAAATTAAAAAAAAAAAACACCATACAGATCAATGAAGTGATGAAGCAAAATAAACAACCACAGATATATGAATTAGTTTAAAATAAGGGACTCAAGGGCTCACAAAAGAGCAAAGAACACCTTTTTAAATATTGGTGTTGGGAGGAAGGGGGGGGGGGGGGGGGGGGGGGGGGGGGGGGGGGGGGGGGGGGGAAGTGGGAAAAATGGACAGACTCATGGAAAAGCACAAGCAGATCACTATTAACATAACATATTAATACTAATTCCACCCAGCAGACGAGGCCTATCACAGCCCGGATCATCAACACCCACCCTGTAGCAGTCTTTTTCAATCCGGCCCAGGTATGCTGATCCAGAGACTCACAGTATTGGGGGCAGAGCTATTACCGGCTCTCCCTGTACCCAGCCGCTCACTAGGCACCCGAGAGGGATGGCGGGTTCTAGCCCTGGCCCACCACCCCAGCAGAGCCTCGCAACAAGCCAGACGACCCCCTACTCCATGAGGACCGCCATTTTCCATAACCGGACTTCCCTCTCATCAGAACTCCACCCAGCAGACGATCCTATCACAGTTCGACTCGCGTGCAGTCGTGCAGTTCATCAATAAATGCTGTATTTAGAGGTGACTACAAGAGTATGCCACCCACACGGCAGAGCGGTGGCAAGCTACCTGTGTCGTATTTGATATGCCAAATACCAGTAACAATTATATTAGGTCATTCCCATGACCTAATATAATGGTTTGAGACTCTTTATGTTCCTGGAGCAAGCAGATGCCCTTGGGCTCTACTAGCATGAGATAGGATATATGGAGATATTACTGGTGCCCGCTCGAGCAAATCAATGATGAACTGGAAGATAGTGCTATAGTGTTAGTGTTACTAATACACAGAAAATGTTTTGGCTATATATCGTAATATAGTAGTACAGTAATTATATAAGTGTGTGTATCTATCTATCTATAAATCTATATTACTTATAGATATGGTCTTGAAGATCACTACATTTGTATCATTTGTCTTCCTTTTGTTCAGCAATTTGCTTGAGCAGGCACCAGTAACATTTCTGTATGTTCTGTCACATGCTAGTGTGGCCCAAGGGCAACTAGTCACTCCAGGAACATGAGGAGCCTCAAACCATTCCCTTCAGGTCCTGGGAATGAGGTTTGTAATTGTGACTCATTCTTGGCATATCAAACATGACATGGGGAGATTGCCACAGTTCTTGAAGATAACTTCAGAAAACAGATATAGACTGATTCAAGACACAGAAAAGAATGAAATGAAATTCATGGGAATTAAAAGACAGTTTGTTAAAAAGCTTAAGGGCTTGGAAATATCCCAAGGGGTAAAGCATATCCTTGGCATGTGTGACGCTCTGTGTTTGATCTTTGGCACCATATGGCCCTGAGCTCTACTGTAGGAAATTCTGGGGACTCCCAAGTACTGGGTCTGATCACAACCCTGGGTCCAAGCATTACCAAGAATCTCCCTAGTTGCCCCCCAGTCCAGTAGGGTTAGACCTATATTGGTATCTTACCAATGGACAAATTTGCTATCTTAATCCATTCAAACCTGCTATATAAAAAATATCACAAACTTGGTGTCTAATAAAATTTATTTCTTATATTTTTGGACACTGAAGAGTACAATATCAAAGTGTAGGCATATTCAGTGTCTGGTGTTTAACTTTATGATTCCTAGCTTCCTTTTTCATAGCCTCACAGGTAGAAAAATAGAGACCCGCTCTCTGGAGCCTCTGTGATAAGGAAACTAACCCTGCACAACCCGCTCATTATTTCATTATCCAATCACCTTACAATAGCTCCATCTCTAGTACTACTTCCTTGGGGTTAGGATTTCCACATAAGGAATAATTCGTGGTGGTTGGGCGGGCGAAATATTTAGTCTAAGTATGCGACAAAGGAGAAAACTAGTTGGTTATTTTATTAAGCAGAAGTAATTATTCAGAATGAAGCACAGAGAGGTAAAAGAATAATTTAAGTTATGGTTTATATTGATATAGTTAAACTAAGTATAAATATAATGTAATTTCTAGAGAAATCACACAAGTCAGGAGCACGATACTTCATTTTCAAACTTGCAAAAGGAAAAACTGAAATAAAATATATTAACTCAATTAAAACCTCGCGAAAAAAGAATGAAATAAGATATGTGAGACCTTCCCTCAAAATATGCACAAAAGAAGATGGGACATTTAATTAAATAAATATCTGATATGATATTAAACAAATTAAAGGGAAAAGACAAAAAATTTCTCGGCTGAAATAAAGCTCACTACATCCAACTGTTTATCATTTACAAGACACAGAAAACTTAAGAAAACAGAAAAAAATGATGCTAAAATAATGTTTTAAATTGTACTTAGTAAATATAAAGGAAAGATTCTGGTAGAGTTATATGAACATAAAAGTACGCTGAAAGAGCCAAGCAGATGGCTCAGTGGCTGGGGTCATGTGCTTCGCATTCTAAAATCTCTGGATTAGAGCCCCAGTATCACACGGTCCCATGAACACTACTGAAGCACTGTCAGGGTGCATGAAAAAAATAGAAAAATGGCTTAAAATGGCCAAAAGTCAAAACTATTTATGGATATTTAAAACCCATTATAAAGATGAACAATCTAATTCACCAGGAAGATATAAATTTACTTTTATGCACATTAGAATGCCTATAGTGGAACTAAGAGAAAAGCCAAGAGCCGATAACCTTAAAAGTCAGGATCATAACAGGGGTCCGATTATGAAAAGAAACTGAGAGACTTTGATGATGCAAAGATGTTCTTTTTTGTTTGTTTGTTTGTTTGCTTGCTTTATTTTTTTTTGACCACACCCACCAGTGTTCCATTGACTCTATGCCCAGGGAAACTCTTGCTGTGTCTTGAGAGACTATATCAAGTGCCAGGGATTGAACCTGGGTTGGCTGCTTGCAGGACAGGTTTCTACCTACCCTCTCTACTATCTTTCCAGTCCCTGTAAATGATGTTCTATTTCTTAACAAAAGCACATATATTAACATAGTAAAAATTGTTTTCAAGTTCTATGTTCTCATAGGCAATATTGTAGTTGAGTGAAAGCAGCCTGAGAAAGACAAGCACAAGATGATCTCACTTACCTGTGGTATATAGAGTAACTGGAAGAAGAAATGTATTGTAATAAAGAGGGCACCCCTAGATCACCCTTGACAACAGAATTTAGAGAGGGAATGGATAGAGAAGGAAAGACATCAAAGGAAGAAGAGAATGGGAAGTAACAGGAAGAAAGGGGTCAGGACTTCAGCTATACTAGTGATGAGGGAGAATGATATAACTAGTTATCCAAAGCACAGGCTCAAAAAAACACTGAAAACATGATATCTAAGCTGCATCCACAGGAACTTTTTAATGTTCTTGTCAAGGTCAAGGTAGAAATTTGGGGGTGGTGTGGGGATCGAATATGTGAATATTGGTGTCTGTGGAATTAGTATTGAAATATTATATGTCTAAAACAGAACTATCAATAACTTTGTAAATCATGGTTCTTAAATTTTAAAATTTATTTAAAAAAGCTGACTGCATGTTAGGATATGTAGCCATCATGTTTTGATTTATAATCTTTCATATTTATATATACATAAATATTTAATCAAGGATCATACCTAAAATTTAATCAGCATTTATCTCTGAATGGTGGCTTTTAAATTTCCATGTATTTTAGAATAATTTGCATTGTTTTTATTGTAACACTAAAATTTGTTTTTATAAAAAGAATAATATGCATTATTTAGAATACATAAAAGGTGAATTAAAATAATATATTCTGGGACAGAGAGGTATTGCAAGAAGTAAAGCAACTGCTTTTATGAAGCTGCATTGGTAATGACCCTGGTTCAACTCCTTGGCACTACACCTGACCCCTGAGCACTTGCAAAGGCACTGTTGAGCACAGGGTGAGGAAGAGCCTCTGGACACTGCCATTGTGGCACAACACTTCTCCCCTCATTCACTGTATCACTATCTTCCAGTTCATCATCGATTTGCTCAAGTGGGCACCAGTAACATCTCCATATGTCCTGTCTCATGCAAGTAGAGCCCAAGGGCACCTGCTTGCTCCAGGAACATAAAGAGACTCAAACCATTCCATCAGGTCATGGGAATGAGGTCTATAATTGTTACTGGTATTTGGCATATCAAATATGACACGGGTAGCTTGCCAGGCTCTGCCGTGCAGGTAGCATCTCCCCTAATTAAAAAAATTAAAATAAAAACAAATTCCTGCTCAGTAAAGAGAGCATATTTTTATAAGCATTTTATTATACCACCGTGAAATATACAATCACAAAGATGTTCATGTTTGGGTCTTGGTCGTACAATGTTCCAGCACCTATCCCTCCACCAGTGCCCATCTCCCACCACCAATGTCCCCGGTTGCCTCCCCCTCCCCCAGCCTGCCTCCATGGCAGGTTCTTTATTTCGGAAAGAGAGTATATTTTCTGGAGAGGAAAGATGTTGGTTGAAGGATATGTGTCCACATGGAAAATGAGTAGTTTTATGGGAAATGGTATGTAGATAGATACTCAATGAAAAGGAGATACTTGAAAGCAGGGTGCTGAAATAGACTTCAGGGTGAGTATGGGCAGCAAAATAGAAGCATACACGGGAAGTGCCAGAAGTGAGTGCCAATGCTATTTTCAGCTGTAAAAGCAGAAGCATTAGGCACAGAACAAGGACAAGCAACCTATTTTAAAAGAAAATATATATATATATATATATATATATATATCTTTAGAAAGTTGGATTCTAAGGCAACTTTAGCTTAAACTAGGTATAAGGAATAAAATAGCCACGATGACCTAAAAATTATTATAGTGATATGGAATTCTCCAGAGTTCATTTTTCTATCTTTGCTCCACAGAGTGCATAGATTTTAATATCAGCCCCAAGTTATACCAAAGGGGACTAAAACAACATATATGCTTGGAAGTGTTTCTTTTTTCAGAGGGAGGACAAAGGGAGAACAGAAGGGCCATCCCTGGATAACCAGGGCTACTCCTGGCTGTGTTCTCAAGAGTGACCCCTGGCCATGATCAGGGGACATATGCAGTGCCAGGGATTCAAACGGGGCTTGGCAAATACAAGCCAAGTGCCTTAACCCCTGTACCATCTCTTCAATTTGAAGGCATTTTTCTATAGGAATTTTCTCATAATAAATCTGTCCCAATAGCCGTGAAACATACAATGATTAGTCTTCAAAAGCAGCTTGTATGCTTTCAACTTGTTGGAGAAGAAAAAGAATAGGAATTCTACATAGAGAGAGAAACAAATTTTGACACGCAATCAATCACTAAAGGGATATACACAAATTTAAGATGTCAAAAGTGGCAGGCAGACTACGTCATGTTACATCCACACCGACAAACTAGACCTACACACTGTTTTATGGGCTTACCCACCTTTTCCTACTTGTGGGCTTATTCAGTATTTCAAACTTAGTTCTGTAGGCAGGAAGATATGGGACAATGTAGATATGTATTGCAGACTATGATAGCAGATGTCTAGGAGTCAGCTGATAATCAAAGACAGGTGGCTAATGCAGGCTGATTGTGAATGTACTGATGGGCCAAGGAATGGAATGGGGGAAAGAAGAACCCAGTGCCCTTGCAATAGGTTGCTTGGCAAGAATGAGACAGTGAGTTCCAACAAGAAGAATGGATTTTAGGGCAGAACTTCAGATACAGTAAGTTGTTGGGTGCTGTATCATATCAGAAGAAGACTGAGAGGCTTGGCAGGATATTTCAGTCCCTCTAATGATCTCAGCAAAACAATTCGGTTCAGAGATTACTAGCAAAATATATATATGAACAGCCAATGGGGCATCAACAGATCAGAGTAGGAGTTGGAGCAGAGAATGGAAATTTAGAGCAATCCAGGAAATTTCAACATCAGGAATCTGCTACTGCTTTTTAAACTAAATTACAAGAAGGGAGAAGTCAGAGCAATATATAGAAGGTCCCATAAGAGCTGTTGGAGAGGCTCTCTGGAAGAGGATGAAATTGTTGCCAGGGCAATGCTACCAAAAAATAGGGATCACTCTTTCTCTTTTTACCTCACTGTATCCTGGTGATGAACCTTACTGTTCAAACTTCAACCAAGTGAGTCTGAGTGATGACTCCATAGGAATCAGCTTTACAGAGCAAAGATCGGAGAAAAGAAGGGCAAGGAAATAAAACTCCTCATGGTGACAGGGAGTGTAAATAGTCACCAAACAGCATAAAAACTGCAAGGAACCCAATGAGAGTTGTGTTACACAGAATAGTCAATATGAGAGTATTGTTCTTCATTCAGTCACTCCAAAAATGATTTCCAATGTTTTCAATATTATGCTCCTTTCACTCCTAGTTGCTGAAAATACAAAAACAACAAATCAATTCTTTCTCAAAAGTTTGTGACCTATTTCTCAAAAGTTTGTGACCTATTATGAATGTCAGACATGAAACAAGGATACAGAGAGGACAAAAAGGAATTGGCCAATTGTGAGTTTGGAACTCAGTAAAAAACTGTCATAGACCTGTCATACACCATGCACAAAAATCAGATCAAAATGGATTAAAGATCTCAATATAAGACTTGAATCCATAAAAGTACATTGAAGAAAATATAGGAAAAACCCTCCACGACATTGAAGCTAAAGGCATCTTCAAAGGTGAAACATCACTAACAAAGCAACTAGAAGAAAAGATAAACATATGGGACTACATGAAACTAAAAAACTTCTGCACCTCTAAAGAAACAGTGACTAAGATACAAAAGCAGTCCACAGAATGGGAAAGAATATT
The DNA here is from genome assembly GCA_021461705.1 of Cryptotis parvus. Lineage (NCBI taxonomy): Eukaryota > Metazoa > Chordata > Mammalia > Eulipotyphla > Soricidae > Cryptotis > Cryptotis parvus. The sequence goes on along the minus strand of JAJIBD010027631.1, from coordinate 12,796 downwards.
CACCCAATACCCATCTGATAAAGGGTTAATATCCAGGATATATCAGGCACTGGTAGAACTTTACAAGAAGAAAACAAACAACTCCATCAAAAAAATGGGGAGAAGAAATGAACAGAAACTTCAGCAAGGAAGAAATTCGAATGGCAAAAAAAATATGAAAAAATGCTCATCATCACTAATCATCAGAGAGATGCAAATCAAAACAACAATGAGATACCACTTTACACCACAGAGACTGGCACATATTCAAAAGAGCAAGAACAACAAGTGCTGGCGTGGATGTGGGGAAAAGGGGACACTCATCCATTGTTGGTGGGAATGCGGGACTGGTACAGCCTTTCTGGAAAACAATATGGACATTCCTCCAAAGGCTAGAAATTAAACTCCCATTTGACCCAGCCATACCACTCCTGGGAATCTACTCTGGGAAACCAAAAAATACGCAGCGGAAACACCATCCCTACTTTTATGTTCATAGCAGCATTATTCACAATAGCCAGAATCTGGAAGCAACCAGAGTGCCCGAAAATCGATGACTGGATAAAGAAGCTTTGGTACATCTACATAATGGAATACTATGCAGCTGTTAGGAAAAAATGAAGTTATAAAATTTGCCTATAAATGGATGGACATGGAGAAGATTATGTTGAGCGAAATTAGCCAGAAGGAGAGAGACAGATACAGAATGACTGCATTTATTTTCAAAACATATATATATATATATATATACATATTATGATACCAATATCCAAGGTCAAGTGAAACATATATCAGGAGGTCTTGTCAAAGGTGGAAATTATCACAAACGTGTGGGAGTCAGAGGCTAGGTAAGACAGAAAATGGAACAGTGTGCTAACAATTGTGGAGGGTACTAATGCCAACCTAGAACTGAGCATTAAATAGAGGCAAAAAGATACACATGACAACCCTTTAATGTATGTTCTGCAATCCATAGTCTGGAGGGGAAGGAAAAGAGAAAGAGAGAGAAAGGGAAAGAAATAAAGAACCTGCCATGGAGAGGGCTGGGGGAGGGGGAGGAAACTGTGGACGTTGGTGGTGGGAGATGGGCACTGGTGGCAGGATGGGTGCTGGAACACTGTATGACCAAAGCCCAAATATGAACTTTTTAATTGTATATCTTTGTAATTGTATAAATAAAAAATTGAAAAAAAAACTGTCACAGAGCAAAAGATACTTGAGATTTAAAAATCAGAATAAAAGAGCAATAATAGAGAATATCTGGAAAAGGAAACAAGACACAAATTATCCATCTGCACTTGAATCAGTTTTGTTTGGGTTGGGCAAAGAAAGTAAAACAGATTGCTTTTAAAATCCTGCAGAGGGACTGGAAAATAGCTCAAGGAATGGAGAACATGGAGCCACGTCCCAGCACTGTCAGGGTGGCCTTACTGAACCCTCCAGCACCACTAGTCTGGGCACTGCAGCATCAACTGGTCCAACTATCCAGGAGTTGTCCTTGATACCCAATATGAGCCCTACTCCAAAAGGAGCTGGCATAGATATTAAACAATGAAGAATTAATAGAATGGGCAAAAGGATAAATGGATTGAAACAAATCAACCCAACCAAAAGGGAAAACTATCAAAAGTTGACAGGAGGGACAGTAAAGAGAAAGCTTAAATATTTGGAAATCATAAAAATATGGTTATTCCTTGAGGATTAAACTTATTCATTTGACAGTTTATTAATAGAGAACAAATTTTCCTAGCCACAGGAGAAACATTACTTAGTTCATTGATTGACAATGAGTGGCATTTATTTGTTTAGATAAAAAGAGCCAACACAGAATGGTAGGGTTCGGTAATGTAAACTCTACTAGATATATAGATATTTCTAGGGGTGAGTGAGATTGAAGATAAGAGACATGGACATTTTTTGAGAAACCCTGTAGGGATTTAGGGAACTTCACTTGTATCACTTGTCTTCCATTGTTCATAGATTTGCTCGAGCAGGTGCTAGTAATGACTCCATTCCTTGGGAATGAGGTCCATTATTATTCCTGCTTTTGGCATATCGAATAAACCATGGGTAGCTTGCCAGGCTCTACAGTGGCACTGAGTTTATCCGAGGGGGCCTTATAAGACATAATTTTGTGTAAAAAACCTTTATATATACACATAAAATTTATATGGATTATATATAATATATAAATTATATTTTGGGAACACACCCGGTAGTGCTCAGAGCTTACTTCTGATTCTGAGTACAGGGATCAATCCTGGAAAGCTTGCAGGACCCTGTGGGATACCAAGGATGGAACCCAGGTCAGTTTCCTACAAGACAAATGCCCTATCTGCTCTACTATCCCAGCCCCCTGAAATCATTATGCTTTAAATTTTACTTATAATAAACCTAATAAACCTCTTACACAAGCCTTTTGACAAATCCTTAAAAAAGCGAAGTCTAGTTAGGTACTGTCTACATACTGCTTTTTAAAAAAGGTTATAAAGGGGCCAGAGGGATAGCACAGTGGGTAGGGTGTTTGCCTTACATGTGGCCAACCTAGCTTCTATCCTGGGCATCCCATATGGTCCCCCAAGCACAAGCAGGAGTAATTCCTGAGTGTAGAGCCAGGAGTAACCCCTGAGCATTTGCAGGCATGACCTAAAAATAAATAGAAAAATAAATAAACAAACAAACAAACAAATGAATGAATGAACAGACAGACAGACAGACAGACAGACAGACAGACAGACAGACAGACAGACAGACAGACAGACAGACAGACAGATAGATAGATAGATAGATAGATAGATAGATAGATAGATAGATAGATAGATAGATAGATAGATAGATAGAAAGACAAATAAATAAATAAATAAATAAATAAATAAATAAATAAATAAATAAATAAATAAATAAATAAGCAGAATTTAAGGGCAACACAGATTCTGCTGATACATATACTTTTTTTGCTTTTTGGATCAAATCTGCCAATGCTCAGGGGTTACTCCTGGCTCTGTTCAGGAATTAGTCCTAGCTGTGCTTGGGGGGACAATATGGCATGCCGGGGATCGAACCCAGGTTAGCAGTGTGAAAGACAAACGCCCTACCTACTGTGCTATCACTCCTGCCCCTCTGCTAATACATATACTTTTGTCGGCTTAGTCAAGGGGAATCTTTAACAGAAAATCTAGTTTTACCACTGTGTCTTTACAATATGGTTTCTTGATCTATACAAAGAAAATCCATCCCTGGAATACAGTAGAATTACAAATAATTCTATCTTTGAGTTTTTTGGAAGTCTCACTCAGTTCCCCTTGGCAACCACATACTCTCCTTGCTTCCATCTCTTGATATTTCCTGCATCTTAAAAATAAATTAACTCATCTACAGGTGAGAAAGCTAAAGTCAAGTAAAAAAAAATCACACCTCTAGAGTATTTCAATAAAATGTCTACAAGACAGACTGTGAATGGATATATAAAAATTGTTGATGAATGCATAGCTACTCAGGCTTTAAAATAAACTTAGTTGATCTCAATTTAGTTTCTACCTTCATTATGCTATGAAGTATATAGAATAGGAGAGAATTAGAAATTTTCAAACTTAAAAAAATCATATGCATTTCCCTTAAACTATATCTTTATGGAAATCCAGCATGTAAAAAATCCCGAGTCCTGTTGAGAGAAATTCTTTCCAAGCTTAGCACCCCATCATACCCTTAGAGCCACAAGAACTTAGTTTAGAAAACTTTCAGCTGTCATGAAAATGGAAAAGAATAATCAAGAAACAATCTTCTGATCCTGGCTCAGCAACAGTTTTAAGAATAGTTCTGTTCACAGGCAAGGGATATACATGATATCCTCTATATGTATGTATTGTGAGCCACAATGTGTAAGAGAAGGGAGATAGATAGAGATAGAGAGAAGTGACAAAGACGAAGAAAATTAAGAAGATGAAGACAATGGAGAAGAAGAAGGAGGAGGAGTAGGAGGAGGAGTAGGAGAAAGAAGAAGAAAGAAGGAGGAAGAGAAGGAGGAGGAGGAAAAGGAGAAAGGAAGAGGAGGAAAAGGAGGAGAAGAGAAGAAGAAGAAGAAGAAGAAGAAGAAGAAGAAGAAGAAAAGAAGAAGAAGAAGAAGAAGAAAGAAGAAGTTGAAGAAGAAGAAGAAGAAGAAGAAGGAGAAAGAGAAGGAGAAGGAGAAGGAGAAGGAGAAGGGGAAGGAAAAAGGAGAAGAAGGAGAAGGAGAGAAGAAGGAGAAGGAGGAGAAGGAGAAGGAGAAGGAGAAGAAGAAGAAGAAGAAGAAGAAGAAGAAGAAGAAGAAGAAAAGAAGTTGAAGAAGAAGAAGAAAAGAAGAAGAAAGAAGAAGAAGAAGAAGGAGAAGGAGAAGGAGAAGGAGGAGGAGGAGAAGGAGAAGGGGAAGGAAAAGGAGGAGAAGGAGAAGGAGAAGAAGGAGAAGGAGGAGAAGGAGAAGGAGAAGAAGAAGAAAAAGAAGAAGAAGTTGAAGAAGAAGAAGAAGAAGGAGAAGAAAAGAAGAAGAAGAAGAAGAAGAAGAAGAAGAAGAAGAGAAGAAGAAGAAGAAAAAGAAAGAAGAAGGAGAAGAAGGAGGAAAGGAGAAGGAGAAGGAGAAGAAGAAGAAGAAGAAGAAGAAGAAGAAGAAGAAGAAGAAGAAGTAGAAGAAGAAGAAGAAAGAAGAAGGAGGAGGAGGAGGAGGAGGAGGAGAAGGAGAAGAAGGAGAAGAAGAAGGAGAAGGAGAAAGAGAAGAAGAAGAAAGAAGAAGAAGAAGAAGAAGAAGAAAAGAAGAAGAAGAAGAAGAAGAAGAAGAAAGAAGAAGAAGAAGAAGAAGAAGAAGGCAAAGTGGCTGCCATAGCCACTTTGAGGAAGGGGGAGCCACTTTGACTGAGGAAGGGGGAGGGAATCTGGGGACATTGGTGGTGGAAGATGTGCACTCATGGCAGGATGGATGCTCGAGCACTGTATGAATGAAACCCAATCATGCAAAGTTTTGCAACCATATATCTCACAGAGGTATAATAAAAATGAATAGTTCTGTTGACTATCCTTATTGAATAGAAATGTCTGCCCTACTTAAACCTAGATGGAAAGAAAGCCATTTTTCATTTTAAACTAGGGGTGGGGGTGGAGTGATAGTCCAGCAGGTGGGAGTTTGCCTTGCATTTGGCCGGCCCATGCGCCCGGGTTCGATCCCCGGCATTCCATATGGTCCCCTGAGCACTGCCAGGAGTAATTCCTGAGTGCAGAGCCAGGAAAAAAACCCTGAGCATTGCCGGGTATGACCCTCCCAAAAAAGCAAAAAAAAAAACCTGGCTATGGGTATGCTTTAAAGTTATATTAAGTACCAAACAAAAGATCAAACTTTTGATCAAAGTCTTAATTGGAAATCCAAAATTTCTGCATTGCTTTCAATGGTTGTGTTTAAAGTCATTGTTCCAAAATTTTTTAAAAGAAAACATATAATTTCATGCCAACTTGCATTTAGTCCTGAAAATTAATCTCAAATTTAGTTTCTGTGAGATAATGAAATTAAAATTTATTCATTAGAAAAGTATACAAGGTCTTATGTCCCTTGTGTATGAAAGTGACATAGACTTGCATACACAAGGCCCTGTGTTTGATGCATATGTTTTCCCAAGCAACACTTGCTGAAGCCCTCGGAATCCTAGAGCACTATCAGGATGATTGTTATCCTTCAGTGCTCCTGGGTCCTATACCACTGGGAGTGGCCTCAAAGGCACCTACACATTAGTTCTGAATTCTCTTTCCCCAAATACAGAAATAGTTATTTAACACTTATTTACAAAACATGGCAAGGTAATAAAGTATATGAACTTGCTCTAACAAGTCACTTAACAATAAAGGGGAAGGAAGAAGAAGGCAAAAGATTAGAGCAAGAACCCATACACTCCATGTGAACTATAGAATGAGTGTTCATGTTATTCATCACAACCTCACTCCAAACTCTGCAAGTTGAGGGGACTTGGAGAGATAGTATAGTGAGTAGGGCACTGGTCTTGTATGAGGCTGAACTGGGTTTGATTTCCAGCATTCAATATGGTCCTCTAAGCACTGCCAGGAGTAATTCCTGAGCACAGATCAAGGAGTAACCCAGATCCAGGAGTAACCCCGAGCATCACTTGGTGTGGCCCTAAAAACAAACAAACAAAAAAAAGCAAAAGTCTGCAATTTAGGTTACTCTTCAGCAGTTTCTCTTTTCTGTTATGTGATTTCATTTGATAATGCAAGTAAACTAACCAGTTTATCATTTCTTTTCTTCTTGTCACTAAAAAAGTAATTCATCTTTCATTATGTCATTTTAAGATATTATTTAAAATAAGATTTTCCTCATACTTCAGTGATTTACATTTGAAATAGAATATTTAGTTTAGATTGTTTGCTTAAAAATAAGCTCTGGAAGAATTATGGATGAGCTAGTACATAATGGCCATTCAGGCTAAATCAATAGGGATGCAGAGACAAACAAGAGATTCAAAATAACACCATTCTTTCAATATTAAATTCAATCTAAGGATTATAAATGCTCTGTGACCTAGATTTTGTGATTCATAATCCCATATAGTGTCACTTAAGTGAATGTGGGGGTGTGAAAAATTTGTCTTAAAATAGTTTATGATTTATTATCAAGGTATATTTGACTTCTATGCCATATTTAATTAACTGGGATCACATACAAATTTCTCAAATGAAAAGAGATTGCAAGTGGGAAAACTTTAAGAAGTTCTGATCTAAGTGTGTGTAACACTATCTATAAATTTTGCCATGGTCTAGATGAAGGCATAGCTCAATCATTCCAAAAGAAATCCACTATGAGGCACAAGCTAGTCAATGAATACACAAAAACATGTTCTAGGAAGGCAGGTGGGAATCAGTGCACAGGAGTATCTTCAGTTTGACCTCTAAGACAGTCAAATCATTAATGAGCTTATCCCACTTTTCTCTGTTAATTTTCTTATCAGTTAGCTGACAGGGTATTACAGCACTGGATTGAAAAATGGTTGAAGGTGGGACACAAGTCTCTAATTTTTAAATGATTTTCTACTGCATGGGACTAAGTTTCCCTCCAAGAAAATGGTTTAAACCTTAATGTATTTCATTCTTCACATTTTGAGTTTCAGTTGCTACAATTTTTTACCTTGATACAGCACTGCAGAAAATAACAATATGGTTAGCTGTTGTAGCTCTCCAACATCTAGGTTTTTTTCTTGGAACAATCTGACATCACAATCATGTCAACTTCAGTGAATATGAACAGTGAAGATTGCTTGTGATAGCTACTCAGGTATGGAAGATAAAGAAGTCCATGGAGGAAGAGACAAGTATCAGACTCAACAAAGAGTACAAAGCAAGTATGTGTGAGGCCCTGAGTTTGATCGTGGGCATGTATAACATCATTTTAGGTCATGATGAATGACCTAAACCTTAGTGCTGGGGAGGAAGAGAGTGGCATGGAATGCCTTCAAAGGCATCGAAGAAATAGCTAAAAGGACAAAAAACCTCCAGCTCTGGGCACATCTCTTTGACTCCACCATTCTCCCTGCATTAACATACACCTCAGAGACCTGGGCCCTACGAAAGCAGGATGAGAATGCTATTTGGGTCTCCAGAGAGGAATTGAAAGAGCTATGCTTAGAATATCACACCTCACTCAAGTGAGAGAAGGAATCCGGAGTTCAGACCTCTGTTGTTATTCCAGAATCAGGGACGCTGTCTTGTTTGCCAAGGCATCGAAAATCAGATGGGCTGGACATGTAATGCTATTTGGAGACAACCGCTGGACTAGAGCCGTTACCGACTGGAATCCACGGGATGTCAAAAGATCACGTGGCCGCCCACCTACAAGATGGTCAGACTTCCTTGTTAAGACCCTGAAGGAACGGTTTGAGGTGCTTCATATTCCTGAATCAACCAGATGCCATTGGGCTACATTGGCACGTGATAGGGTCCAATGGAAATGTTACTGGCGCCCTCTCAAGCAAATCGATGAATAATGGGATTCAAGTGATCAAGTGATCAAGTGATGTATAACTCCAACAACATCTCCAGTAATTGCCCCAGTATCTGCAAGATCCATGGAGTATCCCCTAAAAAATCTTGGGAGAAATGATAGTCCCTGGAACAGTGCTTGTTCTACCATGTACTTGATGTCACTCACTTTTCCATCTCTTTACATATTCACATTACTTAAATTACTATCTGAATGAGGGGGTGAGTAAAGGACAGGGAATAATATGCAGCATAGAGACTTAATTAAAATTCTTTCCTTTCTAAAACTCTAAACTCATCAAATGCTCTTAGATGAGGTCACCAAATAGGTCCATACACTTCTTGCTCTGAGTAAAATGATATTACACACAATACAGAAGTATTCTTCCTAATACCAAAATTTCAAGAGCTACTTAGACGTCTCAATAGCAGGAGAAGAGAGAGAGAGAATGAGAGAGAGAAAATGAGAGAGAGAGAATGTGTGTATACATGGGCTAAGTTGCTTGTTTTGATGTCTGCTGACCCCAATTCAATCCCAGCACCACATATAGTACCTTAAGCATCACAGGTAGAATCCATAAGCACAAAGCCAGGATGAAGACCTGAACACTGCAGGATGTGCTCTCTCTCATCCATCCAATGTAACAGATGGAGTAAATTACAAAAAAAGCAGAGTATTGACGTTAGGACATAATTACCATGAAGGTAGTACAGTAATGCACAATAAAATGGTATGTACTATATAATACTACCTTCAAATACTTGACATAAAATCTGATTTAGCACTTGTGCCAAGATTTGTGTTCCTGTCTCATCTCCTTTCAAAGATTTATAAAACTTTTGTTTTATAGTTAATGATATAAGTGCTTAATTAAAAAAAAAACTCTCTGTCCTTGAAAGTCCATTTTGAAGTTACAAAGAACAGAGGATAATATAAGGATATTAAAATTAAAGAATGACATCTAAACAATGGGAATACTTATATATAGATCCCTATTTTTAGATGTTATTCTTTAATACATCCATAAATATATATACATATATATTATATATGTGTGTATATAAAAAAGTTAAAAAACAGTCAAGAATTAAGACTTCTTATACAAATAATTCTAATAATCACAAAAGCCATCTTTAGGTTAGCTACTAACCTAAAGTACCAACTAAGTTTGCAAAGTACCAACTTTGGACACTTTGGACTAGACACTAGAAAAACAAAAAATTATTTTTCAGTTCCAGAATCTAGAACCAGAAATCTAGATGAGATGAAATATACCGTGAGTGTTCAGTAAAAGTTTCGTTGATGAAAGAGTGAAGTCGGAAGTTAGTTTAAAATGTGCCACTCCAACTTAATTATTTTAACAGAAAGACTGAATCATCCACACAGAAGTTACATAGCACAAACTGAACTGGATTCCAAGTGTTCTTAGGTCAAGCAAGTAAGCATAAGGATATTTTCATATCATTGTTAACCTTTTCCCCAAAGCAAGATGATTGCAATTAATGTGGCCAAGTAATAACAACAATTACATATTCTTAATATCTTTTCCCAATTCCAAGTAGGGTTATTTTGGGAAGGTTTTTAATAGGTTTAATGATCCCAAAGAATAAGAGCCCTTTAGCAAAACCAACTTAATAAGAAGCATTTCCAATATAATCATTAAAAAGTCTTAGGCTAACGAGAGTATTAGAGGGCCCATTTAGTGCTAAAGCTGTGTTAACTTGTCTAGGAAAAAAGAAATGTCCAAGAAGAAGCATTGTATGCCCCAGAAAACATACTGTTCCTCATATAGATACTGCCTCCAGCAGAACCAAGAGAAGCTCAGGTAAATGCTTCTGGTAAGTTTTAACAAATCAGTGCCTGTCCTATAACCATGATATACTGTATCACTGTATCACTGTCTTCCTGTTCATCATCGATTTGCTTGAGCAGGCAACAGTAACATCTCCATATGTCCTGTCTCATGCTAGTAGAGCCCAAGGGCATCTGCTTGCTCCAGGATACAGAGCCTCAAACCATTCCATCAGGTCATGGGAATGAGGTCTATAATTGTTACTGGTATTTGGCATATCAAATACGACACGGGTAGCTTGCCAGGCTCTGTCATGCGGGTGGCATACTCTTATGGTCACTTCTGAACTCAGCATTTATATACATAAGATATAAATCTAAGGAACTTTCTAGAAATTATATCTAAAGACTGGGATATGACTTAAGTCTTGATCAAATGTCTCAAATAAACAAATCCCAGTGTTTAAAGTCCTTTCAGCACAAATCTCACACTCTCCACACATCACCACGTGTGGTCATAGTGGACACTATACAAAAAGCAAACTAGATATCCTAGATATCAGTGTGGTACTGGAGGACCTGAGTCTCAGTGACATCAATTTAATAGCCACTGGATCGGATGGTCTGTGCTGACCCAAGTGGTCTATAATATTCAACACTATTCTATGTGATTCATTTTAAGGGGGGCAGAATGCACCTTGAAAATGATCTAAATATATATATATATATATATATATATATATATATATTCTCTATCTGTCTGTCTACGTTTAGAATGGAAGCAATAGCAAAACTGTAATGCCACTCTATACAATACCTACAATTTTCAATTTGTTACTGTTCTCTTCAGAGAAATATAAATGTGGATCATGATATATTAAATTAACCAGTTGAGGAACACTAAAAGGACTTTGCTTATGATGCAGGGAGTCAATCAGGGAACCCCTTTGCAGTAAATTTCCAGGCAGCTATTAAGCCAAAACTGTTTGGAGAGATAAGATGTAATCTGACAAAGAACAATCCTGCTGCCAACTCAGAATGAAGGACATCTTTGGAGAGAATTAACAGACGGGAACAAAGACCTTGATAAAATGGAAAGAATGTAGAAAATCACCCCCTTCAAAGTCCTTTTCTTTAACAACATCCTGGCAGAGACATTTTTTCTGCACAAAGAGTCAAGGTTAGCAACTTGCAAAGATCCTATATAATCAACATGCAAAGCAATCTTTCTGGCCCTCTGACTTAAATTTTTTAATAGAATCTCTGTTGTGTAAGACTGCAAAATCACACAACTTCCCTTACAGAGCAAACACAAAGGCCCATGATCCACATGCCTTCACTCAATCCCTCATTCCCATACAGTTCTGTACATCCCTTGGTATTATGTATAATTACCCCATCTTTGCCTGCTCTCTGAAAATGTTTACAAAATTTTTTTGTCCTTTCCTTCCTCCTCAAAACTGGAGCATTGCTAAACGTATTATAGGGCCTGAAGAGGTAGTAGAGTGGGTAGGGCATTTGCATTGCATGTGGCAAATCCAGTTAGATCCTCAGCATCCCATAAGGTCCCCCAAGCACTGCCAGGAGTAATTTCTTGATGCAGGTCAGACCCCTGGGCATCGTCAGGGGTAACCCAAAAAAGCAACAAACAACAAAAAAACAAATGTATTATAGGTGTTTTTCTGTCCTGTGGGAGATTACAGATACGGTTCCTCTTTAGTTATATTTTTCATTTTTTGTTTTGTTTTGGATCTACTCCTAGCAGTGCTTACTCCTGACTCTATGCTCAGGGATCACATCCAGCAGGGCTCAGGGGGACCATATGGGGTACCAGGAATAGGACCTGGATTGAATACGTACTAAGCAAGATCCTACCTGGTATCCTATCAATCCAGCCCCATGGTTCCTCTTTTTTTTTCTTAAAAATGTCCACTCTTGGGCTAGACCAGTAGTCCAGCGGGTAGGGCGTTTGCCTTGCACGCTGCCGGCCCATGCCAGCCCAGGTTTTATCCCCCGGCATCCCATATGGTCCCCTGAGCACCGCCAGGAGTAATTCCCTGAGTGCAGAGCCAGGAGAAATCCCTAATCCCTGAGCATTGCCAGGTGTGACCCAAAAACAAAAAAAAAAAAAGACAAGAGAAAAGTCCACTCCCTTGATTATTTGTCAAATATTATGCAAATTTTAAGTCCTACTTTTTTGTTGCATTAAATTACATACTGTATATCTAGTGTCTTAATTTTGTTAGAGATTTAATAAGGAACTTAAGATATTCATGGTCAGCATAGCTTTTGTCATAATATTTTGTGATTCCAAATTTCACAGAAAATTCCAGTCTATATTCAGGCCTTGATCCTTTGAACAGCTATGTTTTCCAAACAACATTTCTCTCTCAACTCCACATGAACCAATCACAGCTGTTTTCATCATTAATCATCTCTGGCCCAAATCTTTGTATAGAAGAAGACCTCCAGATCTTTTTTTTTTTTTTGCAGCTTGTTTATGTGTCCTGGGGCAGATCTGCATGTTTTCAAAGATGCCAAAACAAATGCATCCATTCACATGCAGCATAATCCTGTTACTCACATGCAGCCTAATCCTCTACCACATAATCCTGTTATTCTCTCAAGAGGTTTCCTTGCTCTTCTCTTGAATCTGGGATGAACCAGTCAACTAATACTTAGCCAATAGAATATGGGTAATCTGATACACTGTGACTTCAGTTTCTTGACTAGCCTTGCGACTTCTCCCAATCGCTCTTGCCAACATTTTTGTGGAACCCCAAATTACCATTTGATAAATCTGACTTCCTGATAAAACCTCTTGCTGCAGAAGGTGCATTTAGAAATATGTTAGGGGGCAGGAGAGATAGCACAGTAGGGAGGAGGTATGCCTTGCATGCTGCCAACCCAGGTTCGCTCCCAGCATCCCATATGGCTCCCCACCACAAATACTGCCAGGAGTAATTTCTGTCCTGAGTGCAGAGCCAGGAGGAAAACCTGAACATTGCTGGGTGTGACCAA
>JAJIBD010027630.1:0-87491 GCA_021461705.1 Cryptotis parvus | reverse complement strand
CATTTGCCTTGCATGCAGCCAATAAGGGTTGGATTCCCTTATCGAACCCTATACACACACACACACACACACACACACACACATATATATATGATCCGCTGAGTACCACCAGGAGTAATTCCTGAGTGTAGAGCCAGAAGCAACCCCTAAGCATGGCCAGGTGCAACCCAAAATGCAAAAAAAAAATCATTTAATGTCTATTTTTATGATCTCACCCTCTTCTCTGAGTCTAATCTTCTTGCCCTCTTGTAAGAACCCTTATGATTTCATTAGGCCCACCTGTATGGTTCAAAATATTCTTCCTTTAAGATTCTCAACCTAATCACCTTTTGCCATGTAAGATAACATATCCACTGATTCTATGCATTAGAAGGGGATGTCTCTGGGAACCATTCACTATTCTGTGTAACAAAAGTTCTCTATAATACTCTATGGTAACCTTGTTTGGGGAAGGGGAGTGCAGTAGGGAAGATCTTCTAAGACATTAACTAGTAATCATAAATATGGGCAAAAGAAGTTAAATCTCAAAGATAATTTCTAGAATGTGCTTATATATTCACTGCATTTGGTGACCTCATTGAGTTTCACAATCTTAAACACCATGTACATGCAAAGGATTCAAAAATAACTCTCCTGATCGAAGTATATCCAACTGCACATTTACACACCCACATGAATGTCTAGTTAGGCACCTGTGACTCAGTATGTCTAAAATTGAGTTCCTCACTCCCCCTCACCTAATCCTTCCTTCTCTCCTACCCTACCCTACCCTCCTTAATAGCAAATCACTCCTTCCAGCTGTTCAAGACCAAACTCCTAGGAATTTTCCTTAGCTAACTTTTGTTTCAACTTTCAGTCTGCTTCCAGTTCATGAGCAAATCTCATCGGCATTTCACTCAAATTGTATTCAGATTCCTCTTCCCCACATTTTTCTCCACTACTATCACCTTGGATCAAGTCATCGTTGTCCTTCCGGACTTTTGCAATAATCTAATGGGTTTTCTTCCCTTCATCCTTTCCCCTTATAGCTAATTTTGATTCAAAAACCTGGAGTAGTGTCGCACCCAGATACCTACTTCAGGTTAATGCATCAGGACTCAATGCTAGTGGAGCAACTGAGAGACTTGGTAGTCGATAGTTTACATTTGAATCCTCTCTTAAAGTTGTCCTCATTCACCAGGAACTACCCTACTGAAGTTTTGTCCTTCCCTTAAGAGCTAAATAAAGGATGAATGTGTGGGTACAAAAATATTCACACCTTTGCATCAATCTGGGTGAAGCCCAAAGAACTATGCCATCTCCACTATTTCCTATAAATCAGTTGAGATCTCTGTTATAAATGAATGACATTCTAGCTACTCTGAGCAGTGTCGATTGTCAAGTCTCTCAAGATGTTGCTACTGAGAAAACTTAGAGAATACAGCTATTGCACACAACTATACCATCCCCAACCTGTTTCCAGGACCACTGTTTCTAGAGGAGAGGGGTGGGAAAGGCAGAGAGGGTGACAGAAGGGGAGGGGAGGGAGAGGAAGAGAGGGGAGGGGACTGGAGGGAGGGGAAGGGAGGGAAGGGAAGGGAAGGGTAGGGAAGGGAAGGGAAGGGAAGGGAAGGGAAGGGAAGGGAAGGGAAGGGAAGGGGAGGGGAGGGAAGGGAAGGGAAGGAAAGGGAAGGGAAGGGAAGGAAGGGGGGGAGGGGAGGGAGGGGAGGGGAGGGGAGGGAAGGGAAGGAAGGGAAGGGAAGGGAAGGGAAGGGAAGGGAAGGGAAGGGAAGGGGAGGGGAGGGAAGGGGAGGAAGGGAAGGGAAGGGAAGGGAAGGGAAGGGAAGGGAAGGGGAGGGAAGGGATCCTGTTAAATGAAGTCAGAAGGAGAGGGACAAATACAGAATGATTTCTCTTATGTGGGATATAAAGAACTCTAGTAAGGGAATAACAAATTAACAATGACAACAGATGCTGAGATTACAGCCTACAGAACTGACTTCACCAAATTTGGGGGTGAGGAATGACGGAATACTGGTATAAGAACTCTGATGGTGTGTGTGTTGCTGAAACATTGTGTGCCCTAAACATTTTTATTAACAGTAAATCATACTATCTAATTAAAACAATCTGAAGAATAAAGAAAAAAAAGATGGAGAGACTAAGTGAGACAGACATCATTATCACCCATTTTATAAAAAGTCTATGAGCTCACCATCACGGTAAATATTCTACAAGATGTCTGAAATCCCTAACTTTGTATATGCCCAGAAGGGATTAATTAACATTCAGGTAACCACTCTTAGACACACAGAAACCCAACTACAGGCCAATTATATAATAGTAACTGAACTCAATAGGGGGCAGGCAAGGTGTGTGTGTGTGTGTGTGTGTGTGTGTGTGTGTGTGTGTGATGGAAAGCAGAGATCTAGGTTTAATATTTGAGCTAATGGAAGAAAATAATTCACTATCTCCCCACTTAGCAAAAGAACACTTTATAAAGGAAGTAGGATTACAAGAGCTTTCTGAACTCCAGAGGAGGAAGTTTAGCAGTTGACTCTATGGTCTTATGCAGAGCTCAACACCCATTAACTTCAGAGAAAGATTCTTGCCTGGATCAGCTGAACAGGATGCAATGCAAATGGGAAATGAGCCTGACCCCACTGTAAGAACCTTTAGCTCCACACACATGTGGGTCTGATGGAATCTACTGACATAAAAAGGAAGGTGAGAAAGCTCTAAATTGGCTTTTACCATCTAAGGATGTTCACACACAAAGAGTGCATTGTACCCACTAATGAAAGACATGTGCTAGAGTGGTTACACATTGCAACTGAATGAAAACTAATGACATGAAACAGCCACGGTGCCTCTAGGCTGACCCCCTGTAAAACCTCAGTCCTGACTTGTAACAGGCAGAGCTAAACCAATTTATCACTGAATTATGCATCATTTAATAAAGACTGGTGTGACTCAACCTGCCATGAATGTTAAATGCATGAGGAAATGGTCTTCAAACTCCCCTATCCTTTTCCCAAGCTCATCTTTAACCCTTCTGTAACTGAAGAAGGAACTGAAGTAAAGTCTAAACTTTATAAACTATATTAAATGACCTGAGGAGAGTCTGATCTTAATGCTCAGAGGCCACTAACTTGAAAATTAATAATTATATTGGGAAAGTTAACTCCTGTTTCTTTAACTCAATGAAGAGTGAGAATTAAGTGCAAGGTGGGGACACCTCTTTTATGAACCACCACCAGCATCTTGAAACTATAGTTCAATGTATGTTTCCATATGACAAGAGCTAGCATAGTGCCATAGATCATTTATTAAATTATCATCAATCATTTTATTATGGTGCATAAAATTGTATTTTCAATTTAAATAAAAATTTTATACGGTTTCAGGCTTTGCACAAAATTTTACATTTGCAAGGAAAAACAATCCTGCTAACTCCATCATTGCCATAGAAACTGAAAAATCAGTGCATTACAGGAAGATATTTCAATAAGAGTGAATCACGCAGGGCTGAGAATAGGAACATGCACATCAATTTATAGACCATTGGAGAGAAATGATTTAGCAAAAAATTCAGCTGAAGTCAAGGAAATCATAGCAATTTCTTCCATTACTCCTATACGAAAGCTTTTTAGTTATAGCCAAAAAACATACTCCAGAAACTTAAGAAGCTTCCCAAAATCTTTCCTCTTTCAGTGAACAATCATTTATATGGGAACACATTTAAGCCAGAGTAAAAATATTTAGGTCCCTTTAAATGTATAAGGCTTTTTCCCCTTGACAACTTACCAAGTATAATGTTTCTTTAAAAAAATAGCCTATGAAATGAAAATGCATTTATTATTAAGCTGAGTGACCACACATTATGTTGAAAACTAGAGCAGCTACAATGCTCCTTCATCTGAAAAGATGCCCATTATGATTTTGCATTTCATTCCTCTTTTTCTCTATCAGGCAATGAAAGTGTCTGCCTCTGAAAATTTTGACAAAGAAAGTTAAAAGTAGAGTTAGAGAGCTCAAAAAACTCTTACTAGTTATTAAAGTTTTTCAGCAATTTCTAATTAACCTTTTTTTTTCTTGAACTGTTTCACTCCATATTTTTCAGACCAGGAAAATTATACAAGATGAGCGAAACTGTCTTAAGCATATTACATATATTAACTCAGTTTGTACTCAACAACTTTATGATAAAGATATTATTATTATCCATATCTCACAGTTAAGGAAACAAAGTGGTAACGAGATGCTGTTTTTCACCCAATATTAACCATGTAAGTAGGAAAGTCAAGACTCAAATCAGTCATTTTCTGGAAGCATACACTTATTTAGACCATATTTTCTTCTGAAAGAGAGCAAAGAAAATCATAAGCTTTGGGGCTTGGAACAACAGTATAGTGAACAGGGCACTTGCCTTGCATGCAGTGGACCTGGGCTCAATTCTCAGCAACAAATATGGTCCCCTGAGCCCACCAGGAGTGAGCCCTGAGCACAGAGCCAGGAGTAAATCCTGAGCACCACTGCGTGTGACAAAAACAAACAAAAAAATGTTAAGCCTTTGCTTAATAATTATACAAAGTACTTTAGGCACTATGCAATCTATTAAGTTCCCAAAGTTTATACATTTCAGTGCATTTATCTCAAATGAAATAAGTTGAGTCCTAAATTAATTTCAGAATTTGTCATTAAAAATAAAAATTCATCCTCTAGGATAAAGGTGCTTTATATCTTCTAAGAGGACAAAAACATCATAATGAGAAAAGGCAGGATGAGAATTTCAGGATTTCAACTTCATTATTTTCAAAGTTTTGTTTCTTTGTTCAGAGTGATCACATAAGAGTCTCAAAGCATATGTCCTGCAAAACAGGTTTGACTATCTCTATCCCAACCATTCAAGTAAGATACAAACTAGGAAACACCAGAAAAGAAAAACAACACATGTCTTTTGCAAAAAAAGAATGGATCCCAAGCTAATCACTTTAAAATTCAAATGTCTACCTTTGAATAAATAGTAAAGAGGAAACAGAAAATAAAACCTGGCCGCGATCTGGATCCTTTCTCTCTGCTCTACTCGGTGTGATTCATGACTGTCTTTCCGGTCCGTTTCTGGTTGTTTAACCATCAAAAAGCAAATGACTTTCTTGGTCACTATTTGAAGGTACTTTGCATCTCTTTTAAATATTTTTGATTATTTAAAAAGAAAATTTTAAGTCAGTATCTTCAGAAACTCTTGAGAGGTATGAAGGGAAAGATTTAATTACTAAAATTTATAATAATTTGCAGAGTAGAACACTTAAGTTTGCCAAACAAGCAGATATGATTATCCTCTGGTTCATTATTTTCTTTTAACATTTTATGCCTATTATTATTGTGGAAAATGAAAGTAAATACATACATGTGTACACATTTTCCCCCCATCTAAGATTATTTTTCATTTTGTCTTTGGCAGAAAGAGCGGAAACCCTACTGAAGACCTTGAATCATGGGAGAAGTGTGTAACCATATTCTCTTGGCTTCTCTCAATGCCTTTAGATTACCTAAAAGTGATACCTAGAGAACAATATCTCTCCAGGATGCTGGAGTCTGCATCAGACTGTTATTTATTTTACTGTCTTCCATTTATTTTACCTCAGCTCAAGTATGGTTTCCTGAACGTTGCAAGAGATTGATTACTGTTGACTAGTTTATATTGTCTGTCAGAGTTAGTGGAAAATTTGGAAGTTAATGAACAATTTAATTCTCCAGAGAATGTCTGAATTATCCAGAGAACTTTGGAAGCATAGACATGACAGCCTTTGAATACAACTGTGATGAAAGCAATTTCAAATAACATTAGAGGTGGTTTAAAGCCTTTTTGGATCACCCAAATCACTTTAAAACAAATCTTGACAATGATCAGAAATGATAGATTATGGGTGACATGGTAACAGCACCCCGAATGTGAGACGTCAACCATAAACTAATGTTTTCCTGATAGGCATGATTTAAAGAAAGTCCATTATGTTCTTCAACTAGCCATAGAGACTCATTTTATAAAATATTATTATTATTTAATTGTGAGTTCAGCAATAGAGCCCAGGTTTTTATGTCTGCCCTGGAGCTACTGCTAAAATATTTCAGATAATGTGGAAACATGTACCTGTGTAAATGCTAATAATAATAATAATACTATGATGGCAGAGCAAAGCAGAAAGTTAAAAAAAATAGAAAGATAAATTCAAACTGTGCGTGGGGCCTCTGGTAATTGGAAGAGTCAATGGCTATATGATTCAAGAAAATAGTCTCCCTCGAGAAGGAGACTGATTGTCCTGCATTAATACTGCAGCTAACCAACACTAAGCAGACTTTCCTTTGCATATTATTGGTGCCAGCCCGATGAGGCAGAAAATTGCATCGTGTCATTTAATTTCCCAATCTTTGTTTTCATTGTATTAATCTTTTGGCTTTGCTTCACTTTATAATTTGAAGGCTCAGCAAGAAGCAAACCAAATGGAAATTCAGCTTACTTTCATGTCTAGCTGAATGTGTTTGGTGCAGTTTCCAAAAGTTTAATTCTATGTAACACTGTCCATGAATAATAATAGGCTGCTTCTGCATGCAGACTTATTAGTGTTTATTAAGGGTTGCCTTTAAGTTTCTGGGAAATGTGCCCAAAAGTCAGTCACCAAAACATGATTAACAAATTGGTTACAGAAGGAGAACAGATAATTTTTTTAAATAGAAGTATATCATCCTGTCAAAAGAGAACTAAAACTCAAGAACTGAATTACCCTAAGAGAACTTTTTCACTTTTCTTCCTTCCTTCCTCTTGCTTCATTCCTTTATGTTACTCCATTAAAGAAGAAAAATAAATATGGTACAAAGCAGAAGATTCAGATTCTAGTGATAACACAAGAAGCTAATACATCGAAATATAAATAGAGGCATTCACTGTTTGGGGGTGAGGAAAGATTACTAGAGTGTGGGTGACAGTGCTGTGTAAAGCTTTTGGAAATTTGGTAGCAGATTAGTCTGACTTTATACAGTTCATAAACTGCCATCTTTTCTTGCCAGTTATGTGCCTTTGGGTATGTCGTTTAACCTCTGAGCTTTGCTCCCTCACCTGTAAAGTTGTGTTAGGCGTGTCTGGCAGTGCTGTTAGCAGGATTATATGTGAAAATTCATGTAAACACCGGCACCATGGCAAACACCTAGGATGACATCAGCAAGGGATATGTGACATTGCTATAGCAGCTACTAAACTTTGTTGTCATTGACGTTAATGTCAACTCAATAGAAAGAAAATGAAGAAATACGAAAATCAGTCACATTAATGAGAATGCTGTGGGTTTCAACATAGTTTTCTTTTGCCCCTGATATATCACTTGATCATTTGACATCCCGTTGTTCATCGATTTGCTCAAGTGGGTGCCAGTAACATTTACATTTGATCCTATCACATGCCATTGTAGTCCAATGGCATCTGGTTGCTTCAGGAATAATGACTGCAACCTTGTAATAAAGAACTAATCTCAAGACTGGAGTTTATCTACTATATAACTCCTTCAGAGATGCAAATAATTTATTAACCTATTTTCCAGATACACTGACGTGTGGATTCTATGTTTGTGGTTCATCTAAAACCTAGTATATAATGAGTCATAAATAGAAAAGAACCTAGAAAAAGTGCGTGAAATCACAAAACTATCACTTAGCCTCTCTTCTCTCACAATCATTAAGTGCCTCTTCAAGGGAACACCTTAGGAAGTCCAGAGGCTCTTAAAAACATGGCCATCAAGGAAAAAAACACTTAGTGAAAAATTCACATTTCTCACACAAAAATAAGGTTATGTTCAATTTACCTTTCTGGCAAAATTGTCTTGATCATCATTAGTCACCATCTCCTTCAATATATCTTGCCTTGTATGACATACCAGTCTTGTGAAATAAATGTGTATAAGCTCCATTTTTTTAAATTTTTTATTATACCACCATAAGATATACATTTACAAAGATGTTCATAATTGGAGTTTAGTCATACAGTGTTCCAGCATCCATCCCTCCACCAGTGCCTCCTTCTCACCACCAGTGTCCCCACATTCACTCTCACCTCCTCCAGTCTGCCTCTATAGCAGGCACTTTTCCTTTCTCTTTCTCTCTCTCACTTGCTCTCTCTCTCTCACTCTCTTTCTCTTCTCTTACATATTGTAGTTTGCCTTATAGACATTTAGGGTTTATCATGTAAATCTTTTTGTGTATATACAATTTTGAGTTCTAGTCTGGTGTTACCATTTCCCACAATTAGTAGAATGCTAATATATATTTATATTCCATTAATGAGTGCAGTCATTCTATAACTGTGCTTTTTCCTTCTGACTAATTTCACTCAGCATGAAATCTCCATGTCCATCCATTTGCAGGTAAATTTTATGGCATCATCTTTTCTGACAGCTGCATATTATTCCATTTTGTAAATATACCATGGCTTCTTTAGCCAATCTTCTGTTCTGGGGAATTTAGGTTGTTTCCAGATTCTGGCTATTGTGAATAGAGCAGTGATGAGTATAAAAGTGCTAATAGTGTTTCTGCTGTGTGTTTTTGGATCTCCAGGGTATATTCCCATGGATGGTATTGCTGGGTAAAATGGGAGCTCGATATTTAGTTTTTGGAAGAATATTCATATTGTTTATAAGCTCTATTTTAATATAATTAAAAGGGAGGATGGATAATTTTATTTGAAATGTTCAAAGATATTTAACTTCAAAAGTAGCAGAACTGGGATTTGAATCAAGGTCATCTGTCTCCAAATACAGAGTTCATGTCAGCATTAAACATGAACTTAAAACACTTTCCATATCTTCATATGATAAAACATGAGTGACTCAAAAAAGTCTTAGTCATGAAAACATGTTTAACATTACTTAGTTTTAGGGAAATTCAAATCAAAACCACAATGAGATATCGCTTCATACAAGTGAAATTAGTCTAGATAAAATACAATGTAAGTAAAACATGTTGGTGAATAAGTGGGGAGAAAGGAACTCCTAATACACTACTGGTGGACACGTAAATTGGCACAATTCCTATGGAAAACAGTATAGATATTCCTCAAAAAATAAAAAATGGAAACTCCATATAATCTACTTCTAGGTATGTAACCAAATAGCATAAAAACTCTAATTTGAAAAGATACTTGCAACACAGGGGACAGAGAGACTATAGGAGATAAAGCATTTGTCTTGCATGTAGTTGACCCTGGTTCTATCCCAGACACCAGTATAAAATGGAGCGTATACTTTCCTGATCACCCAGCCAGAAAAACGTTATGAGTAGCACTGGATGTGGTCACAACATACGTACTCACATTTCCTATGTTCAATCAGCATTATTCACAACAGCCAGACACACACAAAAAACCTAAATGTCCATCAGTTCCTAAACACCCTTCTAACCCTAGATTCAGTGAAAACTATGGTAGCTAACAGAGGGGGAAAAGGATAGGGTAGAAATTTGATGGCAGAGTGGTACTGGAACATAGGATTCACTGGCTGTGAATCCTATGAACATACATAAAGCTAAAATGTGACGTTCCATATAATAGGAAACAAATTATAAATCAATGAAAACAGGAGAAAATAAAAAGTCTTTGGATTCATAGAATGGAGAATAATATTAAATTTGTCAGTGGTGTCTAAAAAATTACATTACTCTGAGAGGAGATGCAGATAGGATTTTGCTATTTACTTTTACTAACTTTCCTTTAAAGAACACTGCAGCCATTGTTTTTTCTGGTTAGTTCGAAATATTCTTTGCTGAAATTTCTTTTCCTGAAATTCCTACCATGCTATTTGTGCCAATCTCCCTTTACAAACTACAAAAATGACATTCCCTCCTCATCTGAGCTTCCTGGGCATCCTCAATAAGCAAGTTCCCAGGTTCCATGTGATTTAGACTCAGCTTTTTAAAGACTCCCTGGAAACATTGTCAAATTTTAAGAATTTGAAGTCCTATGCACTTCAAAAAATACCTGCTAAGTTTGTAACCATATATTCTTTTCTCAAAGTGACTCATAACCATTATAAAATGAATTGGTCTTATATAAATGTGAATTTTGGGTTTTATTTGTCAAGAAACTCAACCTGTTTCTAATACCTCATTTGAAATTAGAGAATGGATGAGCTTCTGTTATACAGTATGACACAGTATAAATTTGTCAAGCCTATTTTTTGCCCAACGGAAGAACCACCTTAGGAAGGTAATTATCAGCACTTTGTGCTAACTGACAAGCAACTTCTTAGCTCCATGAATACTACACTAAATAGTTCATCATGAAGCTGATACAAATAAGGAACAAGTATGCATGCATCATCAGGACAAGCAAATTAGAGAGAGAGAGAGAGATCATTATGAATCAGTAGCTAATGATTAAGGTTGTTTTTTAACTCTATTGCCAAATGGCGTTTTCAAATTTTTTCTCAAGATGTTTTAACGGTTAGGGTATCTTTTTATTAACTCAATTCATTTCCTATTATTCTTAGAATTTAACAAGACTTCATGGCCAAGCAGGTCTGGAAGAGATCCTATTAACTTTCCCTCAGGATAATAAGTCCCATATGAAAGAAAGCAAGCAAGTCAACTCCCGAAAGATAGAAGTCATTAGAGTCAATGGAGGGTTAATGTGATTTTTAATAGGAGCCCCCATTAAAATTCTCAGAACCCATAAAGTTGGTACCACATGGGCCATCTATTTAAATATAATCAGAGTGATTTCTTTATTACCCTCCTCTAAAGAAAAGGTAACATTTCTCACCCCATCCCTAGATTTCTCACCCCCAAGATATAATATATGGCACAACATCCTTTTTCTAGTGAATTAAAAACACAATCATGATTGCCTTTTCTGAAAATGTTTCAACAGTTTATATATATATATATATATATATATATATATATATATATATATATATATATATATATATAATTTTGGGACAGGAGCGCTAGCACAGGGGGTAAGGTCTTGTATGCAGCTGACAAGGATTTAATCCCCAGCATTCCATGTGGCTTTCTCGAACCTCCAGGAGTGATTCCTTACTGCAGAGCTAGAAGTAACCCCTGAGTTACCGGATGTTGTCCCAAACCCAAAACAAACAACCCAAAAAGTACATATCATTTAACTGTTCATTTACAAAACAAACTGGGAGTCAGCGAGATGGTACAGGAGTTGAAGTACATGCCTTGCATGCTGCCGTCCCCAGTTCAACAGTTGGCACTATGGGATCTTCAGGTATTTCCGGTGCAACCCTGGAGGTCCCCAGAACATAGTTGGGTGTGGTCTTGGAAGTCACCAAACACCACCAGGGTGGTCTCAGAATCATCACGCAGTATCAAATACTCAGGCCCTTGTACTAAACCACCAGCACAGGACTAGAAAAGAATCACAAGCATGGCCCCAAGGCCTTCTGACCACCACTTAGGAGGTGGGGGAGAGATCCCAAAAATTATTTTCCACATGCATTGCTTAATATTCATGCTTCATCTAAAGCCTTTTCTAGTTTGAGATTTTTTGTTTTTTGGTAGTGTGTTTTTTCCTTTTATGATGGTCGTGGTGCTGAGTATAAACGAGGGCCTTACACATGCAAGGCAAGTACTC
Organism: Cryptotis parvus; assembly: GCA_021461705.1. NCBI lineage: Eukaryota > Metazoa > Chordata > Mammalia > Eulipotyphla > Soricidae > Cryptotis > Cryptotis parvus. Next base: position 75,868 of record JAJIBD010027630.1, on the reverse strand, counting down.
TAGTACTGATATACATCCTTAGATACCTCATCTGAAAAGCACTAACCTGAAAAGAAAAAATATATCATAATTTATATCATTAATTCAATAATTCAGGAAACTAAGAAGTATTTTCAATCATTGAAATACATGAGAAAATAATAAAGATCATTTGGAACTACCTCTGAAGGGTAAAAAGTATAGAGGAAGAAAGAAAGGTTGTGTTGGCATGATAGGACAAATATTAGTCTCAGGTGTTTTAGTGTTTTTTTTTTTTTTGGTGGTTGTGATGCTGAGCATAAAATCCAGGGCCTTACACATGCAAGCAAGTATTCTAGCATTGTGATATACATCCTTAGATAGATTCTTCTGAAAGGCACCAACCTGGAAAGAAAAAAATGGTAAAACGTACAAAGAAAAACTGTGTTGATATGATAGGACAAGTATTAGTCCGGTGTTAGAAGACCTGAGCTTGAACCCTAGCTCTGTCCAATCTGGCCAATCATTTCCTTCTCAAAGCTTTAATGTTCCTGACTGTAAAATGATATGCCAGACATGATGAAGGATGACAGGAGCTTTTACCCAAAGTCCCAGGAGCAGTAAACTAGCAGCGGCAGCCTGGAGGACAGTGTTTGAATTCTCAGATTGAATCCAGGCTCAGCAGGAAAGAGCATTACATTCAGTTAGTAATGTCTGCCATGAAAAGGAAATGTATAGCACATATTTACCATCACCAGACTGCTATCGTCCTTACAGTTCTAGCATTCTGTGATTCTATTAATTACATAATAAAAGGAATTTATTTTCCTGTTTTTCACCACAACTACTTAAATGTCCATCTCAACTCATGGCCGAATGAATACACCAAGTTATTAACTTTGGAAATACTGAATTAAATGATGCTTAACTTGCCAAAAGAGAAACTTTATTTAAAAAAATTACTGAGTGGGGAAAGGTGAAGACAGTAGGTTATGAGTCTAGAGATTTTTGGGTGGAAGAATGCTGTTACTCATCAAACAGTACTCTTGTGGTGGCTTTCACAGACAAACAAACACTAATTAAATCTGCAGAACAAGAAAATTGTCTAAGTTGTTGAAGACTGCCCTGGAAATGATTCATTTCCCACCAGCTCAATGACATAGCATTATTCATTACTCACAATGAAGTATAAGAACTGGAAAATGCAAATTAAAGTATCACCATTTTCAAGGTTTATCGATAAGCTGATTCACAATACAACAATATTTCATATCATGGATTGTAATATTATTTATCAATGTTTAATAAGCACTTCATAAGTTTTGGCAAGCAAGTGAGAAATGGATTACCACGGAGAGGTGATGAAATATTTATAATGCACAATAGCTACCATTACACTGCAGCTATTCAAGAAATCTTAATAGTAAATTGAATGGAAATATAATACCATAATGGATGTGGAAGTGTTCAATCAGCCATTTGTAATAAAATATGAAAGTGTTTAAAGAGAGTAAATACATGTGTAATGGTTTTTGATTAGCTATAACTATATATGATTCAACATCCATTATGAACAGTGTGCAGATATTATTATGGCTTATAATATCTATGATAGAATAGCAGGCTTGGAAAAAATTTAGGAACCTTTACATGTTCTGTTAACATTCTAATTAAATCTCTATAATTATTTAGGGGAATTTTTTTTAATTTATCAGACTTACCCCAAATTTTTAAATTGCATTTCTTTCTTGTTTATGATCAGTGGTGCCATTGTTCATAAATCACGAACTTTTTTTGCTCATATGACTTTTATTTATTGCAAATGGGAAAAATCATATTAATTATATCATGCACACATACACATATTCAATTACTAAGTATATTACTCTCTAAAATAAAGACAATTATAGAAAAATCATCAAAACTTCCAGTTCGCATTTTAGTTCAGTTACTTCTATCTTTCAACTAAGAGTCACACTGCTTTAAACCCTGCTAGGACTTTTCACTTGCCATAGGAGACAGCGTTCATCAGAGAGCCTAGAGAGCCTGACAAAGCTCTTGCCCACCAATGAAAGCCAGTGCCTCACCCTTCCATTCTGCTTTTCTGAGTCCCAGCTTCTACGTGCATCGTGCTTCTTCCTCCTGTGCTTTCCTTATATTCCCTCTGTCTTCCCTCTGTCTGCAACTCCTCTCTGCCTCACCAGCTCCACAATCTTCAAAGCTCAGAATATTTTTCACTTCTACTGACTGAATCATCTCCCATAGGCTCTTAAAACACTCTACTTACTTATGTACTTAACCATAATTAAATAATTTACTGTGTCTGTTTTAATTTACTGTGTTGAGTCAGGTATAGTTATCATACCTGACTCTTCTAGAATGTAAACTCCATGAGGAGTACATTTTGTATCCTAATCTCCAGTATCTTAAACTTGTTCAATTATTATTAAATTATTTAAAAATTGAATGCATATATAAATAGAAAAGCTCTCTTACATTGCAGCTACCATCAAGAGTGAACAGAGTAGAATTCCAAATTTCCTCATTAAATTTGAATTTGATAAAGGCTAATTGTTATAGAATAACCAAAGGATTACTCAAATGATTATGTTTATATAGTCATTTATTTTTTTATGTTTGTAAGTATTTCTGCGAATTCATTGTAAATCAGAACCTGTGACTTTATCAGTTTACAAGCTTGATAATCCCCATGCTCTCCACTCTGCTACTGGGAGGAGAACCTGGTCAAGATCTAAAACATTTTTTCTATAGATGGATCAGGCATGTTCAGAATGGTATGGTGGTAGTATTTTCTCCATAGAGAAAATATTAAATATTCACTCCAGTAATAACCAGAATTTTCATTCTCTAAGGTAAGCCATGCTAGAACAAGTAAAATATTCTTTTATACTTACCCCTGCTTTATAGCAGTCAAAATAACAAACAACAATAATAAAAATAAAAGCAGCATTAAAACAAGAGAACATATCTGGTGGGGATTTCCACAGAAACATAACCAATGAATCTAATGAATCTATGTGCTTATCACCTATTTATCAAGAAAAATAGACTGATTGGTTGATTTTTATGTTTTAGCTCTTTTTCTGATACACGGAGCAGAGCTGCTACCGGCTCTCCCTGTGTGCAGCTAACCATGAGGTGTCCAGGAGGGAAGGTGGGTCTAGCCCTGGCCCACCATCCCAACAGAGCCTCACAAGAAGCCAGAGGAACCCCCCCAACCATGAGGGCCGTCATTTTCAACATCCAGACTCCACAGCTCATCAGAGCTCCACCCAGCAGAAAATTCCATATTTCCCCATCTCATCAATAAATGCACGAGATGAGAGTCTACTAGTATCCCACCCACACAGCAGAGCCTGGCAAGTTACCCATGTCATAATTGATATGCAAAAACTAGTATCAATTATAGAACTCATTCTCATGACCTGAAGGAATGATTTGAAGCTCTTCATGTTCCTGGAACGAGCAGATGCCCTGGGGCTATACTAGCATGTGACAGGACGTATGGAGATGTTACTGGTGCCCGCTCGAGCAAATCGATGAAGAACGGAAAGACAAGTGATACAAGTGATACAAGCTCCTTTTTTAAAGGGGTCAATTGTTCCTTTAATTGTGAGGGCTGAAAGGTCTGGCAGGTTGTAAACTCAGGAAGGATATCTATATTACAGTCTTGGGGCAAAAATTCCTTTCTCCAGATCATCCCTTTATTTTTGTTATTATAGCCTTCATTGAATTCAACACAATACTTGTTATTGCGAGTGATCTTTAATAAATCCACTTTAAAATCAACTGCAGTTAATGTTTTAATCATATCTGGAAATATACCTTCATAGCAACATCTAGATTAAGGTCTCAACAAACAACTAGAAGCAAAGCCTCATCCTGGTGATATATAAAGTTAACCATCATGAGGACTCTATGACAGACTGTGTTATTATTGATTGCAAACATTAATTCTCTACTACCCCCAGTGAGTAAAATGTACTTTTCTGCTCTATTGACTATGTGACTTGCTTTGACAAATAGGACATATGCTAATGCTGAGATGAATTTTTCAGTGTGATTTGTTGATTTGTAGCTGTGTCTGGCTGTTTCCATTAATATGAGAATAGGTCTATTCCACCTAGAGGATTCTTTTATTTTATTCTCCACAATTAAGACGGAGCATGGAAGACACCAAGATCTAACTATCAACCTGGATGACAGTTGAAGTTTGGAACAAAGCCCCTAATAATCACTATGGGTCAATGTAATGTGAAAGGGGAAAAAACTCAGATATTTCATAAACTACTGAGATTCGAGATTTGTTACACAGAAAAAACAACAGCAGCCAAAGCTAATATAAGATACTTTTGTGAAGCCTGCAGAATTTTGATAGAGTATGACATTATCTCCAACCCATTTGTGCTACCAATGAAAAATACACATGAGATATTGTTAGACTAATTCTTCTTATACAGATACACAGAATTGTATCTGTCACTGAAATTTTGTTTTTGTAATATAAATAGAGATACCTAAAATTAATTGAGGTCTTCAATGTTAGATATGCTATTTTGTTCCTGGCACATACAAAAGTGAAGGTGACATAGATTCTACCTTTTCCTTTAGAAGTCAATAGAATAGTGAGGGAGAATTATACATGTCAATGCGTAGAATAATTACAGTCTGATACTAAACTTTGTCACATGAATTCTGGCTATACTTCTCTACTAAACAAAGCCTACCTTCCCACACCTTAAGGCTGAACTCGTGACTACTTCCTTTTATCTACTGCTTCCCTGAGACAGGTCAACTACCTTAAAACCAAGATCCATTTGTGAATCTTTTCACTTAAACTGAAAAACATTTTTCTTAAAAGAACACAATCATAACCCAAACTCCCATCTTTCTTTCTGACCCTTATATAGGTCAAGTCTGAATGGCTTATTGTTTCCACAGTGGCCTATCACCTGTCCCAGACAACCTAAACAGCCTCGTTCCCAACACATCCAACATGAGCCAGTCAAGAACCCCGTAGTTCCTCACTGATTTCCAACTATGCCAATGTCCTGTGACTTTTTAATTGAACCACCATTAGAAACACCGTTATGAGATTGTTCATGATTATGTTTCAATCATAGGATACTCCAATAACCATCCCTTCACAGTGTACATTTCCCACAACCAATGTCCCAGTTTCCCTTCTGGGAAGGGAGGGAACCCTGCCTTGCCTCCTGGGAAGGAAGGGAACCCAACCCTCCCTGCTGCCACCCTGATCTCCTATCCCTGATCTGTCTCTGACTCTATGGAAGCACTTTTTATTTTTCTTCTTTCTTTCTTCTTTCTTTCTTCTTTCTTCTTCCTTCTACTCCTTCTCCTCCTCCTCCTCCACCTGCTCCTCCTCCATATCCTCCTCCTCCTCCTTCACCTCCTCCTTCTCCCCCCCTCCTCCTCTTCTTCCTCCACCTCCTCCTCCTCCTCTTCCTCCTCCTCCTTGCTCTTTCCTTCTGGGCATCAGGTTTGCTACAGGTGCTGACAGGTTATCAGGTATATCCCTTTATCGACCTCTCAGCACTCAATTATTGTCCATAATCATTTCCAACTATCACTGTCATGGTATCCCCTTCTCTATTCTAACTGCCCCTTCAAGTTATGGCAAGCTTCCAACAGTGGACAGTCCTCCTGATGCTTGTTTCTACTGTCCTTGGATATTAGTCTCATACTGCTTTTTTTAATATCTCACAAATGAATGAAATCATTCTATTCTGTCCCTCTCCTTCTGACTCATTTCACTCAGCATGATCCTCTCCATGCCCATCCATCTATAAGTGAATTTCATGACTTCTTTTTTTTCCTGGTAGCTGCCTGCATAGTATTACATCCATAAGGTACATGAAGGAAAACCTAGGCAACCCTCCATGACACTGAACTAAAGGCATCTTCAAAGATGAAACACCACTGACAAAACAAGTTTGAAATAAAGATAAACAAATGGGACTATATTAAACTAAGAAGCTTCAACACCTCAAAAGAAATGGTGACCAAGAAGGCAGCCCACAGAATGGGAAAAATTATTTACCCTATACTTGTCTGAAAAAGGATGAATATCAAATTATCCTGCTTTGTAAAAACACTAGCTTCTGCCCCGTGCTTTCAACTCAGCGATTCGGTGCTAGTACCAGAATCTGAGTACCTTCACATAACATTTTTGCTTGGCTATGTGGGCTTCGTCAATAAAGTTAAAAGGGAAGTAGGAAAGGAAGCAGATCTTGTTAGTTCCCTCTTAGTCTCCTGATTATGTCCCATCAGGAAGAGTTCTCTCTGCACCATAACCGCTGCTATAACAAGAATGTCCAGAGCTGGAACCAAAGTAATTCTAGTTACAGTACCAGATCTGATTACCCTTTTTCCCAGAACTTAGCACAAGCCTTCAGAGACACTAATGCCAGTTCCTCTTCTGAGATCTGAATACTACTTTCTTGCAGTATTAACCTCTAGTTCCCTTATCCATGTTCTGAGAATATCAGAAATGACAGCTGCTTCCTGCAACACTGTGACATCTTTTTGTCCACTTTTGACCTTTTCCATATTCTAATAGCGGAATGATTCTGTTTCCTAAGGAGACCCAATGGATACATGGATACAACCTACTTTAGCATCTTCCTCTCTTGATTCGGTTTTGGTTTTGCATTTAGCCATGTTTCCACACAGGCCATGTTCATGATTAACCCTTCTCTCAGCCCCCCAGGATTTGCATTTACTCTGTGTCCATGATGAAGGCATCAATCTTAAATGAACCTCTTCCCCCTGGATTTCAGTAGGGCCATTCTCACAAGACAGACCATTGTGTAGAATGAAAATTAGACTAGAAACAACCCTATCAAGTTCTCACAAATCTGTTTCAAGAACCTGCTCTACCACCATGAATCCTGTGAATTTGGATATTTCCAGATTTAGAGTTCTCACCTAAAAATAGGAGGGAGGGAAAGTTGGATTAACTAATTTCTGATCCTCTCTACTTTTTAGAATTCTGAAATATAGGTTTCTTATTGGTCACTTGATCACTTGATCACTTGAATCCCGTTATTCATCGATTTGCTCAAGCGGGCGCCAGTAACATTTCCATTGGACCCTATCACATGCCAATGTAGTCCAATGGCATCTGGTTGATTCAGGAATATGAAGAGCCTCAAACTGTTCCTTCAGGGTCTTGACAAGGAAGTCTGACCATCTTGTAGGTGGGTGGCCATGTGATCCGTTGACATCCCGTGGGATCCAGTCAGTAATGGCTCTAGTTCAGCGGTTGTCTCCAAATCGCATTACATATCCAGCCCATCTGATTTTCAATGACTTGGCAAACGAGACAGCGTCCCTGATTCTGGAATATCGACGGAGGTCAGAATTCGGATTCCTTCTCTCACTTGAGTAAGGTGTGATATTCCAAGCATAGCTCTTTCGATTCCTCTCTGGGAGACCCGAATAACATTCTCATCCTGCTTTCGTAGGGCCCAGGTCTCTGAGGCATATGTTAATGCAGGCAGAACAGTGGAGTCAAAGAAATGTGCCAGGAGCCGGAGGTTCTTTGTCCTTTTAGCTATTTCTTCGATGCCTTTGAAGGCATTCCATGCCACTCTCTTCCTCCTGCACAGCTCAGGTTTTAGGTCGTTCATCATGTTGACTTCTTGACCTAGGTACACATTAACTGCTGCATTCAGAGATGTTTGTTTCATTGAGAGTGAATGGGGCTTCTGGAACTAGTTCATTTTTCATGAACATAGTTTTGCTGAGATTCAGCTGTAGACCTATCTTTCCACATTCTCGGTCGAAGTCAGCCAGCATTTGTGCCACTTGGCTAATGCTTGGTGTTATTAGAATGATGTCATCAGCGAAGTGGAGGTGGTGTAGTTGCCGACCATCTATCTTCATTCCCATTCCTTCCCATTCTAATTGTCGCATGATGTTCTCGAGGGTGGCGCTGAAGAGTTTTGGTGAAATGGTATCACCCTGTCGAACTCCTCTTTTGACATCAATGATCACTTCTTTGCAGAATGGTGAGATCCTGGTGATGAATCCGCCATACAGCTCACGAAGGATCTTGATGTATTGGGTTTGAACACCCTGTTTGGCTAGGGCTTCGATGACTGCTTCAGTCTCCACAGAATCAAAGGCTTTCTGTAAATCAATGAACGTGAGACAGAGCGGCATCTTGTACTCCCTACACACCTCAATGAGCTTGGTTACTGTGTGGATATATGGTCGATTGTGCTAAATCCTTTCCGGAAGCCAGCTTGCTTGCATGGTTGTCCTTCATCATCTAGTGTTCTGCCAATCCTGTTCAGGATGACTCATGTAAACAGCTTGTAAAAAAAAAAAATATATATACACATAAAAAAACCAGCTTGTAGATGATGGACAACAGGCAGATGGGGTGTTAGTTGCCGATGTCGTGAATGCCTCCCTTCTTGCACAGTAGAACTGTCCTGCTGGTTTTCCATTGGGAGGGCACCTTGCATTTGGACAGGTAGCATGTGAAGAGCCGAGCTAGTGTATTGATGAGTACTGACGGCAGATTCTTCAGGTGTTCGTATTGATGAGTACTGACGGCAGATTCTTCAGGTGTTCGATTCTGACTTTGTCTGAGCCTGGTGCTGTTCCCTTCTTTATCAACAAGATGGCATGTCGGATTTCAGAAGGGAGAACGTTGGGAATGACATATCCATCCTATGGAATTTGGTATGTGGGCAGGTGGATGTGGCTATTGTTGCTATTGTGGCTTTCTTATTGGTAAAGCCTATTTTTCACATAGATCTCTTATGTACAAGAAACTTATATGAAACTATTTTTAGTATGTCACTCTTATCCTTAATACAACTGGCACAGTTATGGGGACTGAGATTACCGTGAGAGCTTTCTAACTATTTTCTAATAAAAAATTAATATTTTCATTAAAAATCTATGAAAACTAGAGGTTGAGAATTGATGATGCAGGAGTCTACAAATTCTGTCCAAGAAATTAGTTTGTTTAACCATAGTGGATTTCTTTTTAACTCATTGCCATGAATTCATACCTGGATTGTACCATGTTCAAAATAGCTTCCTTAAAGAATTTCCTAATGAGAAAATTCATGATGTGGATGTAAAGGAAAGTGACCAAGTCAGGGACTCTAGCTGGAAGTGAAATAGCTATTCAGCTCTCAATGTCTCCTTTGATTTGGAGTTCCTGGCCTCTTTCCTCTTCGTAAAATGATACCATGAAATAGAAATGGAGTGGGGAAAGAAAGTTATAACAACGTAAAGTTTAAGTCTTAAACTATACTTTAACTGTATTGGCCAAAAATCCATTCCTGTATAATCAAACAGAAGGTTTTAATGCATTGTATGATAAAACTGCCTTGAAACTTTTCTATGGAAAGTTATTTTCAAGTAATTATAAGTGATTGACATTTCATTTCATTTGTATTGGCATTCATAATTCAGAAAATTCAGTGTCATTGATTTTGAAGAAAACTGATACCAAGGTATTTGTTCTCTGTAATGTAAAATTAATAGCAGATGCATGACTGAAGGAAAATGTTTTCCTGCTGTTTTCCTAGTTATCAAAACTCTTGGACTCTATTTTCTGTGCTTCTATTTTACTTGTTACTTTGGCATCCCCTTACTAATCAAATTCCCTGAAGCATTTTAAAGTGGTGACGACTCTTAGACCTCTTTCATTTACTGTTTGAAAAGCAGTCACTATGTCCTGAATATTTGGTGTGTACCACACAGAAAATTAAGTCCTTGACAAATGCTTTCTTGATTACTATGAGAGAAGCTTTGAAAGTAATATAATTCCTATTTTATAAAGCAGCACAGTCAAGGTCCAGAGATGACAAACAGATCCCTATCAATAACAGTGGTACATGTGTGTCCCTGACAAAATACTATTCCTTAATTGACTTCCTTTCTCTACTTCTACTTTCTGTACTTTTAACCTCCTTCACAGGTCTATCTTCTATTGAAAGCCAATAAGTTTGTGTTTCCCAGGTTTCTATTTTCTTCCACGTCACCCACAATATAACATAATATCACCAACTATAAAATATGTGGCACAATGTGTAAAAGAAGAGGGAGAGAGATGCAGAGACAGAGAGAAAGAGACAGAGAGAGAAAGAGAGGAAATGGGGCTGCCTGCTATTTAGGCAGCCTGGGGGTGGCCGGGAGGGGAGGGGTACATTGGTGGTGGAAATGGGGCACTGGTGGAGGGATAGGTGCTGGAATACTGTATTACCAATACACCTTTGTAATTGTATGTCTCACGGTGGTATAATAAAAATTTTTTAAAATAAAATAAATAAAATATGTGGCAAATGTATATATACCTCCCAGACCTCTCTCTATAGCTTAAACCAGCCTCTAGTTGTACTTAAAAAATAGATCTCGAATACAATGATACTGAGTCCTTCCCAGCCACATGAGCTTAAAGAAGACTCTTAATTTTTCCAAGCTTCATTTTATTGTCTATATATTGGATTATAAAGCTACACCAAAGCTTATATAAGATCTTTAAAGCACTAACAATAAATACTCAACAACTTGCTATTGTTGTTGTAGTTGTTAATTTCAGGCTCTGTAGTTCATCTCAACAGAAAAATACTTTACTTGTCCTTCAACTTCAACCTGCATACAATAGACACTTCATTTCCTCTTGTGAGTCTGCACCTCCTCAGCTTTTTCTGTCAGAGGTCAAAGCACTATCATAATTGACAAATTCACTCAAACCAGTCATCTTTAACTCCTACTCTTATTATCTCTTAGAGATTAGGGGAAGTTGCCCTAATTATTTAGCTAACTTTTATATCATTAGTACTTGAATAAGAAATACTCATTTTCTAAATTACAAAATTTGATTTCATCTGCCCTCATCACTTAAATTTTCTTCTTTTGTTGTTTTTTGGAATTGGAAGGAGGGTGAGGGGAAGGGCTGGGAGGGGGTGGTGCAAGGCACATCCTGTGGGGCTCAGGCCTTAATCCTGTCTCAACACTCAGGGACCACTCCTGGCAGGGATTCAAAGGATCATATAGGATTCCAGGGATTGAACTCAGGTGAGTCATGTGCAAAGCACACCTTACCCACTGTACTATCTCTTGGACCCCTTCATCATTTAACTTTCTTTATTGGGTCACTATGATCTTTAGAATGAGACCCAAATATTTCAATGGAATACACAAAAATCTCTCAATATCCAGTCCCTAATGACTCACTACTCTCAATTCCAACCTCTTCCACTCCCCAGGTCAAAATTTCTACTGTTGCCCTGAACAATACCTGTTCAATGCCTTAGAATGCTGACAAATGCAGTTTCAAGGAACCTAGAGTACCTCCTGACTCTTTCCTGCCATTCTAAATGGTATGCATGCCCCTTATTTTCATGTCTTTAATTGTTTCAGAAGTCTGTGTTTCTCTCTTCAGGGCAGCCTTAGTAGCCTGACTCACTTTTCCCTTAACTTTACCTATTAAGAAGTCTCACTGCTGGGTGTGTGCTCAGTGTCTAGACTCTATTTCCTACGTTAGTCAATCACTGAAACCCGCATCTAGGACAGAGTCTGAATGATGATCAACAAGTAAAGGTTGCTTACTCAGTTTTTTTAAGCTTTATTAAAACACTGTGATTTACAAATTTCTTCAGAGTACAGTTGTCACAAGCATTCATTGTTTAATACCAGTCCCACCACCAGTGTGTCCCTATCACCATCAAAGGCCACAGTCTCCTACCCACCCCCAATCCCCACACCAGCTACCCTAACTGGCTGCAATCACAATGATCATTTCATATACATATACATATATATATATATATTTACTTATGAACATTTACTGATGAGCATTTACTGATGAACCTCAATGGGGAAAGATCAGGTTTTCTCTTGGGTGGAGCTCTGAGGAGCTGTGGAGTCTGGATATTGAGAATGACTGACCGCATGGTATGAGGTTTTCTCTGGCTTCTTACTAGGCTCACTGGTATGATGGGACACGGCTAGAAGCTGCCTAAAGAACTGTATAGGTGTATAAATGTAAAAGATCCTGGGAAGGGACTTACATCCAGCACTAAGACTGTCACAGACGGAGCTGTGGGTCTGGAGTGCTTCTCTTCCCGGGGTTGCTGGAATGAAGGTGGAGGAATGGGAGGAGGAGCCCAAATCCCCACTCCAAGTCCAGCTAGCGTGGCCCCTCCCGGGCACATGTGAGCAAACCCTTGGAGCTATGTTGGACTCCGACCAGGGGCTGGCCAAGCCCTTTATCGCCTCCGGAAGTCCATGGGTTGCTTCCACATGGGGCTGAGCAGTGCAGTTGTTCCCATATGTACATGGGAAAGGTTTTGGTAAAGACCTGATATTAAACTGGGTTGTTATGTTAAAATGGCACATAGCCGCAAAGCGGCAGCATGCTGCTGGAAGAGCCTGTATCACTTCTGCTTCTGTTCAGTTTTCCCAGAAAGTCTCTCATAAGTCCTGGATCATGGTGGGTCATTAATGGCATGTGCACAGCTCACAGGCCCAACCACTCAGGTCATTAGAGGTGGGGGTGATGAGAGGAGAGACCTTAAGCCCTGCTCCAAGCCCAGCCGGCACGCCCACAGTGACCCACATGTTTACTGACCCCTTCCCACTCAGTTCTAAGATGAAAAGTAGATCCAGAATGATGACATAGGTACAAATATGTCTAGGCATAAAAGTTTAGTGCTGAGAACCACTTTTGCAAATCAAATCATATTTTTTTTCATCTGTATATGAGAACTAGAAAATCTAGGTTAAAATACACATTCAAGCTCATATAACTATTGATGCAGTTCAGGTTTGTGCTGCAAAAATAGTCTGAGCAAGATAATAATCTGAAGCTAGACGTCAAACTAAAGCAAATTAACTCCAAGCTCACATAAATAATTTACTTATAATCTGCCATGTTACAGAAAAGAAGTTGAATAGAGAAACATAAATACCGTATTTCCTTAAAGTCAATGAAGTAATCCTACAATGTTAGAAACTGAAGACTATGAAGTGGCACAGATTTATAAAAGCGGAAAAGAGAGGGGCCAGAGCTATGGTACAGCAGGATGGAATTTACCTTGCATGCAGTTAACCTGAGTTCTATCCCTGGCATCCCATATGATCCTCTGAGCATCACCAAGAGTGATTCCTGAGTGCAGAGCCAGGAATTACACCTAGCATCGCCAGGTGTAACCCAAAAAAGCAAAAAAAGCAAAAAAAAAGGGGGGGCTAAAATTTCCTAGTGATATTAATATTTAAAAATTCGAATCCAGAATGCAAGGTATCCTGTTGGAGTGAGAGAACAATGGGTCAGGCACTTGCCTTGCATGCACTGACCCAGGTTCAATTTCTGGCATCCCAGATGATCCCCAGAGCCCTGTCAAGAGCAATTCATGGGCCAGGAGTAAGTCCTGAGCACCAACAGGAGTGATCAGCCCCCAAAAAACAAAAAAGAATGCAAGGTATTAAATGGGGAATACCTAAATTACCCTTGACTTTAGCTTATAGAAATGAGGAAGACAGGGAAGGGAAGAAACAGAGTGGAGAAGAAATAAAAGGCAGACAGAAGGTAATGGGGCAGTGTTCAGGGGCCTCAATAACATCGGGTGTAATGGTATAATATGTGTACATATTTAAACTACAGGGCCAACAGCAATGAATTACAAGACTCAAACAAGACTACAAAACTTAAAAACGTATCTGTCAAGAAAGCAGGCTGGTGGGTGGGAGGGAACCTGGGCACATTGTGGAGGGAAGCCAACACTGGTGGTGGGATTGGTATTGGAGCATAGTATGCCCGACACTAGACTATGGATAACTTTGTAAATAAAACAATTATTATGAAATTATTATACCTTAATAAAAATAAAATTCCAATCCAGTGCTTTTTCTGGGAGTAGACTGCTAAACTACCTGTAAATCACTTAGCAACCAATACAGAGATTGGTAGGATCTATTCTTGAACCAGAGTGCAAGCTGAAAACAAGTGAGTTCGAATTAAAATTCCTAATGAGAAAATATGAAAGAAGTTTACAACATGGATATGTATGAAGGAAAATAATATGAGAAATAGGATAGACGATGTCTTTTAAATAATTCTGAGTTTCACAAGTTAATTTTCATATTATTCATTGGAGGCCTCACGATCTTTCCTCGACCGCCAATAAATCCACGAGATGAGAGCTACTACAAGAATAACCCACTCATACGGCAGAGCCTGGCAAGCTACCCGTGTCGTATTTGATATGCCAAAAACCAGTCACAATTATGGACCTCATTCCCAGGACCTGAAGGAATGGTTTGAGGTTCGTGTTCCTGGAGTGATGGATGCCCTTGGGCTACACTAGTATGCGACAGGACAAATGGAGATGTTACTGGTGCCTGCTCGAGCAAATCGATGAACAAGTCAAGGAAGTCAAGCAATACAAGTGAGTATTCATTGGAGGCCCCATGACCCTAAAAATAGAGCACTTGAAAAATTGAGGGGAAGGAACTAGGTAAATTATATGGACAATATATATATATATATATATATATATATATATATATATATATATATATATGTCTCTGCACAAAATAGGCTGGTGTTCTATGATGGGAACTAACTCCAGACTCATTTACCATTTAAAGCACCATCTACCATCAGGGATAGATTTAGTGATTAAGATATTCAACAACAGCAACAACAAATGAAGGAACCTATATAACAAACACAAGCCCATCAATTAAGAGGGAAGTAAAATGTAATAAATCACAGCTTTTCAAGGCAGAACCAGATTACATTCGGGATCCCAGCAGACATTAGTCCTGGTTCCAGGACCTAAATTGGTATGCAAAGAATCTGAGCAACAGTTTCAGAAGAAACATTTCAAGATTTCGGTTAATACTAAATTGGAATAGACAGCAAATAATGAGAAACAAAGCAGGCAGATAAAAGGGTTTTAGATATTTCAAGTACCTACCCAGCTAATAAATGCAAATGAAGTTCAGTATAGATAAGCACAGAATTATGAGTCTGGAAGCAAAGGAAAAAAAAGGAGGACTATCTGCTTAATGGAAATGAGCTGCATGGTGCTGACCAGGAATGAGATCTGGGGAATTATTGCAGGAGAAATCCCTCAAGCTTTCAAACCACTTTGCTGCAATGGAAAGGAGCACAATGATGATCTGTATTAAACTATAATGACTATAATGCCTACCTATCAAGTCACACTCCACATTGTATAAAAATGAAACCAATGCAAGGATAGAGCAAGGTTTCTCTGGTGTGTGTGTGTGTGTGTGTGTGTGTTTTCCATTCAGACTCTCAATGAAGGTGCCACAGGATGAGAATCAATGCAATGATGTGTGTGTGTGTGTGTGTGTGTATCTAATTGGGGTGATGATACTTTACAGAATTGCATATGGTTTAGTGGTACTATTTCACATCGCTTAAAAATGAATGTTACTACATCACACTCCATGCAGGACATACAGCCCCCTCTCCTCTTTAATGTCTGTCTTCTTTAGTTCAGTCATTTCGGGGCTCTGCTTGTTCCCTGCTTTGTTATTTACTGCCATCCATACAGGTACTTCTGATGCAGTTTGCTTGGTATTACCCCTTTCTGTTCCACCCATGTTGTGGCAAACAGTAAGATTTCATCTTTTCTTGTAGTATCTCAGTGAGTTTTTGTACCACATAATTTTTTCGCTCATCCCAAACTGACTATTTGCAATCTGTCATTTTCATGACATTCCACAATTATTTAAGAATCTCCAGAATATGGCCACCACAAAAGACAGCAAGTAAGAATTAATGTAAACATCAGAAGATAATTAGTTCTAAAAGTTAAGTGGTTCCTTCTGCCAGTCTTTTTTTGTTTATTTGTGTTTTTCTTATTGTTTTTTATAGAAAATATAAAGGTAGAGGACATTATAAGCACACCTTTATGAGCAATATAACTATAGCAACTATTACTTATACCATCTGAAAGATATCTTTCCAGACTAACAGGTCTGAGAGTATCAAGCAACCATATTGCAATCCATTCTAGAGCCACTAGAGTTTAAAAAAAAATCATCACAATATTGTTACAGAAAACAACAATCTTGTGGTGGACAATATATCTAAAGTCTTCCCTAGCCAAAAACAGTTCTTTTCATTTCTGTATAGCTCCTAAAATCACACATTTATTCAATAAATATTTCTTGGGTTCCTATTATGGCCCAGGTGCTATTCCAAGTATTGATTTAAGAGTTAAAAGATGTATGCTGTCTCCAGTGGTTTAAATTTTAGATAATAAAATGAGAAAAAGATCATTAATAAACACAGAAATGAGGTAAATGAGCCTAGATAAAGAAAAATGTTTGAAACAAAATGAGCAGATGATGTCAGGAAAAAGGTGAAATGGGTCGATAGAACTAAGGAGGTGGCCAAGGGAATACCATTCCCAGGAGTTAAGACTGAAGTAGTTGGAAGACTTGAAGAACAAAGAGCCTGTTGGAAAATTCCATGAAAATTTATAAATTATTACCTGGATAGGTTAGACACTTCAAAAGTGATTAATATATTAGTTGATTAGATTTCTCAAATGTTTTCAATCTAATTATTCTATAGATTATGTAAAAAATTGAAGAATAGATCATATTTAAATAGGGGGGAATATATAATGAATTTGAAACACCAAAATAACAAAGAGGTCCTATAGTTTAGTGAAAGAGAAAACAAGAATAAAAAGCTGAAGGGGGCTAGAGTGATAGTCCAGTGGGTAGGGTGTTTGCCTTGCATGCGGCCAACCTGAGTTCGATCCCCGGTATCCTATATGGTCCCTGAGCACCGCCAGGAGTAATTCCTGAGTGCAGAGTGAGGAGTAAGCCCTGAGCTTTGCCGGGTGTGATCCAAAATGCAAAAAAAAAAAAATGAAGGGATAGAAAGATTCCAATTCCAAGTATAATTCTCAAAACATACTTTGCTATATGTATAGCCGCATTCTCCCCTCCACAAAAAAGTAACCTTACTCTGAAGATAGCATTCCCTTCACCATTATCTCAAATGTAATCAGTTATTTCTCACAGATATATAAGCTAACATATGTGTGTGTATATATATATATATATAAACTAAGAGTGGTTAATTTTTCTTTTGAAGTAGAAAAAAGCTGAGGCATACTTTGGTTGTGCAGCCTTTAAGATGACATAGAATGACTGCTGCCACCTGATCTTTGTGTTCTTTTCATCCCACTCACTCCTGATGCTGGTTGGATCTAAGCATTCTCTTCCATGAAAAAGATAAAAAAAAAAAAGATGCAAGGAAAGTGGTAAAATAGCAGCGCTGAGATTAAGAGACCGCCGGCTTCCATCTTGCATGCACTCTCATACTCCGATGGCGATTTGGTGAGCTAGGTGTCCACCAACAACCACAAAAGTGAGCTAGGAATTAGATCCTCTCCTTAGACACTCTTTAGAGGATCTTGGAATTAGATCCTCTCCTTAGATCCTCCTCTCCTAAATTGAGCCCTCAGCTGAGAATATTTCCAGCCAGTGATTTTTTGCAGCCATATTAATAAAACTGAGACAACGACTTTGAGCTCAACTACGGTCTAAATTTCTGAAATTCAAAGACTGTGATCTGACATTTGTTTAAGCTAAGTATAAAGTTGTGTGTTACATAGCAACAGAAAATAAATATATCCATTAAGTAAGCATTTTCAAAGTATACCCTGTTGCAGTACGCTGCTGCCCAGAGCCTCTGCATCTGGCCTGGAGTTGCCTCCTGTGGGCTACTTTGTAGATAGGAGGAGGACAGTTGAATATGGCAGTTCAGCTGACCATATATTCCATACTCTCTGGTATAAATATTCTCTCATGCTGCCACAATCATTATGGGACTAGCTGGATCTTACCGGTATATTTGCCTGGCCACATCGGATCTCTAAGTAATTAGACCAGAGGGAAATGCTGTTTGCCTCTAAGCAAGCAAGCATGGTTCTCTGATAACTCAAAGGCTGATATACAGAACAACCATGAAGTAAAGGTGAGACTCTTGTGAAGTCTTGGAGAAATATATAACTGGCAATAGAATATTCTTTGGTACAGATGCATGCCTTTGTATTCTGAGATAGTTCATCTCAGAAGCCCCTCCTCCACTCTACCCTGCAGGGCACTTCGAAGGCAGATATTAGCTTGGCAACATTAACATCTCAAATGGCCTAAGTGAGGTTCTGGGAGAAATTACCAAAGGGAATTTCACCCTGATGGCTTTCCATTAGAGTGAGAGTTCTGGGTTGCAGGGATATAAAAACTAGCCTGCTTCCTTTCTCCCTTCCTTCCCCCCTTTTGCTGATGCTCCCCCTGCTTGCCTCTTCTCCTCTCTGCGGGGACTTAAGTGCAGGGGCAGGAGGGGGTGTCTCTGCGGGGACTTAACACATGGTGGCAGCCATCTTGGCCTACACGTGGCTACAGCCCAGGCAGGAAGCCTAAGTTCGGGTTTTTTTCTATTGCTGACTTGTATGCCAGAACCTGTGCTAAGTAAAGCATTTTGAAACTTCTCTGGATTCTCAAGTCTTTCTCTGTCCGCTGGCCACCAATCCCCTGGGGCAAAAGGGGATCCCAGACCCTGCTCCCAGATTTTGTGTGGGGCACCCCAGTATTTCCCCGCATACCCTACCTCCTTTTGACATTTCTTGCTCTAACCCAACAGAGATTACATACAAAATTCTGCCTCTCCCCCTACTTGTACGTGTAGCTTCTAAACATTAGGACTGGGAGTGAGACTGCATGCAGAGGTTCGTGTTACAATACTATTGGCTATTAAATTTTTTCCTTTGATTATAGTACCATAATATCACGTGAGATATTAAGCAAACCTAAAATAGTAACCTTTTGTTTATTATTTGCTCAATTAGTCAGAGCTTGATGATTTCTTTCAGAGCTTTGGAAATGCCTAAGCTCCTGTAGCTAGGAATATCCTCTCCACCTAAGGAAAAACAGAAAGCCTTAGCTATACAATACCCCACTTGGGTGGGGAGTGGGGAGTGGGAGGTGATGATAACCAACCTGTCCTTTAACAACTCTTTCCAGGTACTCCTGTAGTTACCAGCTTGACTCTATCAATCAGAGAGACAAAATGAAATAAACTTCTAACACCAGCAAAGAAAATTAAATCAATTTAGATCATTAGGAGTCTATAATTCAAATTGAATTACTTTTGAATTAAGCACCATCATTTCTCTAATATAAACTCAAGTTTATTTAGGTGAAATAAGGAAGATTTATTATATCTAAATGATTAACAGCCTCCTTGCTTATTGTTGAAAGGCAGAGGAATTTCTCCAGAGCACCATACAGGTGGCTCCTATAATCCCTAAAGAAAGACAATGCTAATCAAAAGAGACAGCCCCTATATAGCAATGCCACTGGCTATTAGCAACAAGGCATTACACAGTAGGTCTTCTTGACCACAGGAACAATAGTGCTATCAAGCTTTGCAAATTCAAAAAGGCAGTTCTGGATGATAAAGAGCTTCCAAATATAAAGAGGGGGGAAATACATTTAAAAGAACTTGAAAGCATTTCTCTCTTGCCCTGTGGCCTCCCCAGTGACAAACCAAGGGAGGGAAGCCTAAAAGAACTTCCCTACTTCCATCTCTTTGTTTTAATCTTTCCATAACATTGGCCTACATAAAAATCAATACCCGCACAACCTTTCATCATCAGCGGTTCTTTTAAATAGGCTTCTGTTCTGGGAATACTCATAGATTTCAGGCCAAACTGCTGTGGCACCACTGAAAGCCAAGCAGGAATGCCTAAATTAGAACTTGGCCCTAACAACACTAACACTGCCACTATCTAAAATTACCTTCATAAATGAAATTTTATGGGAAGCAATGGCAAAACAGACTTTTCTTGTAAACCTCTTCTTGATCTATCTCATCTACAAATGAAGAAATCTAATTTCAATGTTAAGGTATCCTTTGCCAGATTCAATGAAAGTTCAGGCCTATATTTTTTCATCTATTCCCCTTACATGTATGCTAATAACCTCTCTAAGAATCCTTTCTAACATTAACATTTTTTAAAATTCTACTTGTTGAAAATCACAAAACACATCATACAGTGAACGTTGGGAATGTACTTTAGATTTCACTTGAACATCCACATTGCTAGTCAGTACTTGCTTTGTTGAGAAGAGATGAGAGCAACGTCTCAAATCCATATATGCCTCAAGACTTACCTTCTTCCACTCCCTAGTAGACTGCCATTAAGAATGTCTTTAAGTTAAAAGTTCTTGGGCGGAACAATAGTCCAGAGAGTAGTGCATTTGCCTTGCACACGGTGGGCCCAGGTTTGATCCCGGCATCCCATATGATCCCCTGAGCACTGCCAGGAGTAATTCCTGAGTGCAGAGCCAGGAGAAATCCCTGAGCATTGCTGGGTGTGACCCAAAAAAGCAAAAAAAAAAAAGTTCTTTACTTTTTTTTCTTGGAATGCTAATACTATCACTTTATAGTCTCTTGAACCTAGTGCTCAGGAATTTATGAAAATGAAACACTTGAAAAGACAGTAATCCAAGGTATCCTGACTATACTGAATAGGAAAAGGACAAAAGGGCAGTGAGCAACAAAATCCACAGTCTTGTAAGTAGGATTCATATTGCTAAGGCATTCAATAAAATTTTAAAAAATAGAGTGATTTTATTCTTATAAATAAAATTAAATTAATAATGATGCACTTTCTCCAAACTCTTAGTATTTTTGTAGTTCAGCACATTATTGATGTGCTTTGATGTGTACTGCATAAAAATAATTGTTTTTGCTTTTATCAAAACCGAAAGCACTGCCCACAACATGCAACATTCCTTTTGTAAAAAGACTTATGAGAGATGCTCAATATAAATAGTACAAAATCAAGCAAGAGAGCATTAGAGACATTTTCTTATATCTTCTATCCTAACATTTTAACAAATGTAAACTGCATTTAAAAAGAAATAACCACATAATACTGTGTTCATACAGAACAATGCATATTTTGGGCATAATGGTAAATTCTGTACACAAAAATTAATATATGCAATATCTTAAAGCTTTCATCTTCAAAACAGTTTCATATTTTTCATTAAATTGTCTATAATTCCCAATATATTAGATATGTTCATAAACTCTAAAAATGTTTACATTATTGTCTCAATTGAATTTTTAAAACATTATAATTATATTTTCTATAAATCTTATTCAAAATCCAGTCATTGTGGAGCAGGAATATAAGTAGCTTACAAGACAAGAGATTTTCTTTGCACAAAGCTGACCCAGGCTCAATCCTTGGCACCCCAAGTAGTCCCCTGACCCTCTCCCGGAGTGATTCCATGAACACAAAGCCAGGAGAAATCTCTGAGCACTGCCAGGTATGGCTCACAAACCAAAACTATAATTTCACAGCATTATACTATGTGGATTTCTTTGTTTGATAAGCACAGCATGGTGATAGATGTTACTGTCCTAGAAAGCAGGGTGAAAAGTACACAGAAACTGAGTTTTTCAAAGAAAATTCTCTTTTAAAGTTTAATTTTACATAGACAATTGGAAAGCAAAGCTTCTAACATTTCATTTGGAGTCATTTAATAATCATGCATTGAGCAGAGGACATTGTCTGCAACTGACTTTTGACATAGGTCCGCATTACAGTTCTAGAGATCACACAAAACCAAAGGGGCTCGGACTCCCCATACGAATTACAATGTACTGTATTCATATTCAACCATAACAGCTTTCAAAGTTTCATGAGACTTTTTCAATTACACCTATTTCAATCACAGAAAAGCAAGGGGAGCAGTTATTTTTAAGATAATATTCTCCAAAGCAGTAATGCGTTTTTCAAAAGCACTTATCAACAAGCTGTACTCAAAGAACAAAGCAAAATATTGAACTTACCTATCCATGTTTATTATTTACATAGAGATATTATATATAAAACTAATATCTGTATTCATGTGGGATAATTTTGAAGCCTCTTGGACTAGCAAACATTTTATGTAATTCCATAGTACACAGTGCAATTCCACTATAGGAAAGTGAAATGTGTTCACATGTCAACCCAGTGGAGAAACCCATGTGAGCTGGCCCTAACATTGATATTACTTTTAATCAACATGTCTAAATAAGAGAAATCCCTTCTCCCCAACTTCATCACAGAGCTAAACAAGAGGATCCCCAACGCAAATGGAAGAAATGCATAACTGACAAGACAGAAAAATTTACTCAAATTAGCTAACGAATGCACAAGAAATGAAGTCTTCATGTGTAGTACTATAAATACAATGAAAATACTCTGCAATTAGTGAAAAGAGTTTAACAGGAGAGTTGTCATTTCATGACAAATAATGGGGACAAGAACCCAACAGTGCAGAGAGAAGAGAAAGTGGAAGACTCAAACAACCATTAAACAGGAGAAATGGAAACTGAACCAGAATAGAAACCTTTGCCTTAGGGATTAGTAATACACAACACTAAGTCAAAGGAGCCAGAAGCCAATAGCCAGCTATATATTTTATACTTTTATCTAACACAGCTGCACTTAAATCAGTATGGTAAAATATACACAATCCATATTCTTTTAATTTTTTTTTTGCCTTTTTTGCGATGCTCAGGGGTTACTTGTGACTCTGCGCTCAGGAATTACTCCTGGCACTGTGTGGGAGATCATAAGTAATGCCAGGGATCGAACCCTGATTGGCCGCATTCAAGGCAAATGCCCTACCTGCTGGACTATCGCTCCAGCCCCACTCAATCCATATTTTACAGCTAGGGTTCGTCCAGTGTCAAAAATCTTTCAAGTCTTAAATCTGAATTAAAGAAATTCTTCATAAGTTATGAAATGTGCCTATAAATGGATGGATATGGAGAAGATCATAATGAGTGAAATTAGCCAGGGGGTAAAGGAAAGATATATAATGACTGCATTTATTTGCAGGATATAAAAAATATAGCATGATACCAATATACAAGGCCAGACAAAACATAGATCAGGAAGTCTTGTCAGTGGGTAGAACCTACTGCAAATGTGTAGGAGTCAGAGGTTAGGTGATACAGAGAAAGGAACAGTGTACTAATTATTATTGTAAATGATAATACCAGCATAGACCTGAGCATTGAAAGTAGGCAAAAGGATATACATGATAACCTCTAAGTGTATGTATTGCAAGCCACAGTGTGTAAAAGGAGAGAGAGAGAGAGAGAGAGAGAGAGAGAGAGAGAGAGAGTGAAAATTGCCTGCCATAGTTGCAGGCTAGGGGAGGGGAAATCATGAGACATTGGTGGAGGGAAATGGGCACTGGTGGAGGGATGGGTGCTGGAATACTGTATGACTGAAACCCAAATATGAACACTTTGAACTGTATATCTCACAAGGTATAATAAAAAATTAAATAAGAAATGCTTCATAATACTGCCTGGATGGAGTGACCATATTGATAATATTATTTGCTCTGTGCCTGCAGGGGCTCAGAAAGGCAGGTGATACAGCACAGACCCCTGCCCTCCAGCCAATACAAACTGATGCTCCATAGAGGTTTCTTGCTGGAGGTTTCTTGCTGCGTGCTACAAGCCAAATATCATTCACTTGGCAACGTATCACATGGACTATGAAGCAGCAATCACCACATGGATCACGAGCTCATAATGAAATGTTTATTTTTAAAGTATCTTTTTTTGAGATGGGTTTATGGTAAGGATTGATTGCATGTCCACTGTCATTAAATCACATCAAATATGTTACGGTTATAAAGGTTAAAGTATTACATATATTTAATTTTTAAAGTTCTAAAATTGCATTTACATAGATTTACATATTGTGTGTATATATCTATATATCTATATAGATTATATGATACACACACAAAAACATACACATTAGCTTTTCTATTTACTCATCCAAGCTTTTCAGAAAACATTTCACTTCTTTAAGTTTCACGACAGAAACCAGAGGCAACTAAAAGTGATGAATGTTTTATTATTTTTGTGATGCATATTTTTTCTTTTTGTTTGTTTGTTTGTTTTTTTGTTTGTTTTTGACCACACCTGGCAGTACTAAGGGGCTTACTCCTGGCCTCTGCACTCAGGAATTACTTCTGGTGCTCAGGGAACCATATGGGATGCTGGGAATTGAACCTGGCATAGACACATGCAAGGCAAATGTCCTCCCCACTATACTATCGCTCTGGCCCTGCAAGCTCTGAGGATGTTCTGTGAAAGAAATACTTTGAAGTACGTGAAAGACTACTTTTGTTTTGCTTTATTTCGGGGCCACCTCAGCAGTGCTTGGGGGCTCTAGGACTCCACTGGATTGAGCTCAGGAGGCTATGTGATGCTGGGGATAGAACACAGACCTGTGCATGCCAGAAATGCACTCCAGGGGCCAGAGAGACATGTGATGCATATTTTAAGTACCAAAATATCAAAATCATGAAGCCTTCTGTCAGGGAAAGTAATGTGACCTGGAGGTAGTTTCATGCCTTGCATGTGTGAGCGCTGGGTTCAATCCCCATAACCACCCAAAAAAAGCCTCTATATCAGTGAAAAACAAAATAAGAAAGAATTTCAAGACATTAAAATAACTCCACTGTTCATAAAAGTTGCATACTTTATTAAGACTTCAAATTAAATAATTTATATTAGAAAAGATAATTATTTTTAATCCATCAAATCATAAATGTGCTACATTTATAGACTAGTCTATTATACAGGTCATCAAAAGTTTTGAGCATGAACTGAAATAAAATGAACATTTGTGCCATTTTCTTCTCACTTCATGACTTGAGGTTAATTGTAAGCTTCTAAAAAACAATCTGGGCTTCACTTGAGCTAACTTCAAATGAGAGGTCAGCAAATGAAACAGAAGTGTTTTTAGCTGGAGGTCTGGTTTCAATGAACAAGTATAAAGGCACTCATTCTTTTGATTCCTTGGAGCATTTGTTTTTAAAACCAAATGATTTAGTAAAGGCATTTAACCTGCTTTCCTAAGTGGAGTATAGCTGTAGGAACATCCAACTATAATGAACCTGGAGAATATTTTCATAAAATGTGAAATTGTTTAACTATTCCAGATTAGAACTCCTCCTTCCCAAAATACCTGCTCATCTTTACAGTGTTGGGGAGAAACAGGCAACAACCAAATGAAGGAAATGGAACAACACAAGAGACTGAAAGGGTGGCAGAAACTTTCTGACCATTGTCCTCACTGTGCATCTGCTCTGCAAAAGCCTTCCCTATGCTCAGCACTGGGCAGGGGAAACAATGAGAGGCCAGGTGATAAGCAACTTCCCTACTGGAGCTGAGAGACTTTCAACAAACTCCACCCTCCGGTTCTGTTTCAGACCCAACGCTTTGATTTATCAAACCCTTTGATTTATCCTTCTGACAATGAGTAGGAAGAAAGAGGCACAAATACTATTAAAGGGCATGGAGGATGGTAGGGCAACTACTTAAATAACAGCAAAGCCAAAAACAGCTTCTATTTCTAACACTGTGTGAGAAAGCATGGTACATGCACTCTAATTTGATTCTCAGCGCCCTGAAAAGGGGTAGGTTTTAGCATCCCACCAAACATTGCTGATGGGAATCCAAATTATTCCCACCTAAGCAACCAGCCTTCCAAGAATGGCCTCCACTGTGGTAATATATCCAGAGGTCTCTAACTTCCTCCATCATACAGCTAGTAGCTGACTGGACAGCTAGACAGAAACATTGATCCAATGAAGTCTATTCTCAAGAAATAGCTTCAGGATTTTCCTCCTTAAAGATATTTTCTCGGTCTTTCCAAAAATGGAAACTACCACAAACGTTTGGGAGTTGGAGGTTGGATGGGACAGAGAAGGGAACAGTGTGCTAACAATTGTTGTAAGTGATAATACTAGCCTAGAACTGAATATTGAATACAGGTAAAAGATACACATGATAACCTCTAAATGTATGCATCGCAATTAAAAATCCAGTGTATAAGAGAAGGAAGAGAGAGAGAGTGAGAGATACAGAGAGAGAGAAGAGAGATAAAGAACTCTCCATAGAGGCAGGCTAAGGGAAAGGGGAGGGAATTGGGGACATTGGTGGTGAGAAATGGGCACTGGAGGAGAGATTGGTGCTGAAACAAAGTATGACCAAAACCTGGACATAAACATCTATCTAATTGTATATCTCACGGTGGTATACTAAAAAATATTTTAAAAACAAAAAATAATAAATTAAAATAAAATATATATATATATATATTCCTCCTTAAAAGCCTGGAAAGTGTGAGAGTAGACTTTTCTACCCTCTCAGACCAAAGAGGAAACTCCTCTGCCTAGAGACCCAAGCAAAGCAGTACCTTTGAAAAAAACTAGGCAAGGACCAGAGTGATAGCACAGCGGGTAGGGCATTTGCCTCGCATGTGCCTGGCCCAAGTTCCATCCCTGCCATCCGGTTATGGTCCCCAAGCATAACCAGAGTAATTTCTGAGTGTAGAGCCAGGAGTAACTCCTGAGCATCACTGGGCATAAGGGGAAAAAAAAGCAGGCAAAATTATTTTAATATCACTGTCACTATCTTCCCATTCTTCATCGATTTGCTCAGTGGGCACCAGTAACATCTCCATATGACCTGTCTCATGCAAGTAGAGCCCAAGGGCATCTGCTTGCTCCAGGAATATAAAGAGCCTCAAATCATTCATCAGGTCATGGGAATGAGGTCTATAATTGTTACTGGTATTTGGCATATCAAATACGACACGGGTAGCTTACCAGGCTCTGCCATGTGGGTAGCATACTCTTGTAGTCATCTCAAAGTCCAGCATTTATTGATGAACTGCGTGGCCGCTTGCGGCCGGGTAAGCCGGGCTGTGATAGGCTGGTCTGCTGGGTGGAGTTCTGAGGAGGGGGAAGTCGGATGAGGAAAATGGAGGGCCTCATGGAATGGGGGTCGTCTGGCTTGTTGCAAGGCTCTGCTGGGGTGGCGGGCCAGGGCTAGAACCTGCCATCCCTCCCGGGCGCCTCATGAGTGGCTGGGCACAGGGAGAGCCAGTAGCAGCTCTGCCCCATGTCTGTGAGTCTCTGGATCAGCATACCTGGGCTGTATTAAAAAAGACTGCTGCAGGGTGGATCTCGATGAGCCGGGCTAGTCTGCTGGGTGGAGTTCTTTTTTTTTTTTAATTTTTTATTATACCACAGTGAAACATACAATTACAAAGGTGTTCATAATTGGTTCTTGGTAATACAGTATACCAGCACCCATCCCTCCACCAGTGCCCCATTTCCACCACCAATGTACCCCACCCCCTCCTGCCCACCCCCATACTGCCTTAATAGCAGGTACCCCAGTTTCCTCTCTTTCTCTATCTGTCTCTCTCTCTGTCTCTGCATCTCTCTCCCTCTTATTTTACACATTGTGGCTAGCCCTGCAGGTATTTAGAGTTTATCACTTAAGTCTCTTTGTGTATATTCAATGGTGAGTTTTAATCTGCCATTACCATTTCCCACATTTAGTAAAACACTGGTATCTATTTATGTTGTATTAATGAATGCAGTCATTCTTGCTGGGTGGAGTTCTGACGAGGGGGAAGTCCAGATGAGGAAAATGGAGGGCCTCATGGAGTGGGAGGTTGTCTGGCTTGTTGCCAGGCTCTGCTGGGGTGGCGGGCCAGGGCTAGAACCTGCCATCCCTCCTGGGCACCTCTTGAGTGGCTGGGCACAGGGAGAGCCAGTAGCAGCTCTGCCCCATGTCATAATAAAATTTAAAGTTGAGAGAGATGGCACAGAATTGCTAGACATTTGCTAGTTTTTGTTATTAAATATTTTCAAGGAAAAAAAATTGCCAATGAATCAGTCCCAAACAGCTCTCTGTATCTATAATCATAGATTGAATGAAAACTTTTTCTTCCTCCCACCCCTATCTCCAAAACTGTAACTCTGGATGAGACTGGGAAGTAACTGAATAACCTTCGGGTTTCTCTTTTCTACTCATAAAACTGTCATGCCGCACACATCTTGGCAAAGCCTCTTTCTTCTCTTTATCAAGAGCTACTCTATAAAATCAAATAGCAATGTCAAAGATGACCTCCAAGCAAGGCGTCTGGATTTGGCTGTAATAGCGGTGGTGGTGCGAGACACACAGTGCCCGCTCCACTCCTACCTCCGCCGCAGACCACGGTTTCGATTCCCAGAGAGCTTTGCAAAACTGCAATGCAGTAAAAAGGGTCTCAATAATGAAGGGAGGAGGCAGAAAGCAAGAGCGAGCGGGCTGCAATTTCCTTGAGTGCAAGGAGCCTGAGTATTTTCCATTTCCCCTGTATATGAAGAATCATGGCCTTGTTTCAGGGATGTAAGAAAAGGAAGACAGTTTTAAAACCAAATGCCTGTTGTCTGCGATGGCAGTTCTAGTGGCAGGCTGTAATTTGTTAGAGATAGATAATGGAAATGCAGTTATGTTTGTATAATCCATGGCTGTTTATCAGCTAAGTAAAGCCCAAAGATACAGGTCACAGCAAATTTTTTCCAGCTAGAAAAAGAAATTTTAAGTTAATTTCTGCTATTTTACTATAAAATGTAGTCCTCTTTCTATTTTATGGGGAAATGCTCAAGCAAGGGAAGAGGTTTAAGGAATATTTAAAAAATAGAATCTGAAGTTCTAGGCATGTTTGATATCACATATAGGGCATAAATGTACCTTTCTCAAAAAAAAAAAAAGAGAGAATTATTTCCACACATCTGACATCTTTGTCCCTAATTTGTCGAACCACAGGTGACAGCTCTCAACATAAAAAGTACTTTAATACTAGGCTCACAACAACTAGAAACCTTCTTCATAAGGGAAAAAAAGGACATTATAATAAAGTATGCAGTGAATTGTTATGTTGGGGGCGTTTTTGCTATTCTTGGCCTTTATGGAAGAAGAAGATCCTCAGCAAAGCTAATTCTTTTCTTAGAGTATTAAATAAGCATTTGCTAGTTTTATAGTGAGAAATAACATACACAGATATAAACGTTAGAGGATCCTTTAGAACCATGTAAAGCAAATGCTGAAAATTACTTTTTTATTCACCAACATCAGTATTTACTTCTGAGTTTTCATTTTCTATGCTGTATGCTTTACTCTGAGATATAATCTTGCTTCATCTTTTCAACGTCAGTATGTCAGTGTTCGATTAAATCAACAATGATGAATATAGAGCTTATTTAGTAATAAACAGAAGATACATGCACAGACTATGAAAACACCGTGTAAATATATCTCAGAATATAGCAGCACTAAATTTCCATTTCAGCGTATCCTGAAACCACACTGCATAGCACTAAAGAGACCTGAGTAAAATGACATTTCAGTCCAGGGTTTCCCCGCACCGTTTCCATCCTGATCAGTGCCTGCACCACTTAAATGAAAAGAGGGGAACACATAAATCATACGCTTTTTCTCTTGCTTAAATGTCTCTTACTGTTATTTCGCTTGCTATAACCTTATGTGAGCTTCAAAAGTGAATCCAGCCTCCAGCATCTACACACACAAATAGCAGACCATTCTAGCTTTTTAATCTTCTGATTCTTTGGGGAAATACTTGCTCCCTAGCCTCATACTGCCCAATTTTAGCAAGCTCCTAGAGATATTGGGGTGATTCTCCTTCAGAGAGCTCTTATTAGAATTCAGTGCAGCAATTCCCAGGAAGGGCATTGCAGAGCACTCTCACACATAGCAGACACATTACAAATCATGAGTTATTTTGATGTTATGATCATTAGTGTTTTTCTAGCTATTCTTGCCAGGTCAGACTTACTCATTCAATATTGCTACAGATCCTGAAGAGGAGTGTGGCAAAGGTGATTGCATGTTCTTTAGTCAGCCTGCATCAGATTTTTGCTTTCACCACTGACTAGACTCATGACCTTGAGTAGTTCTTTAGCTCACTAAGCTTCACTTGACTATAATATGAAGATGTTAACGCTTAATTCATAGTGTTAACAATGAATGCTTAATTCAGTGTTAAGTTTGATGTGAGAATGAAATACTGTAACATAGAGTTATTTGCCTAGGGAGCAGTACCTCTCTATGTCTTGATTAGTAATCTGTAAAATTGATATAATAATAGCAAATCAAGATAGTAAGAGTCAAATAAGCTATAAATAACTTCCAAAAGAGGGCCTGCAAGGCAGTGTTATTTATAAGTCGGAATTTTTTCATCTAGCAATATTTATTGAGAAACAACTGTGTATCTGTCACAGTGTCAGTCACAAAACAGACATGTTACAAACACAGACATGAGTCCTACACTCGTAAATTATAGCCTGATGGGAAGACAGACATTAACCCAGTAATAGCATAAACAAATGTGCACTAAAAACTGAACTATGCTCTTTCAAGAAAGGGAACAATTGAATAAGAAAAAATCTCTTCTGGGAAAGAGGCATCTGGATGGAGGTGAAGGATGGAAAGTTAATTAGGCTAAGATGATTATTGCCAAAAAATGTAAAGGTAAGTCCAAGGAACAGTAAGCAAGGGGTATGGGGAGGGTTGTTGCACCCAAGGATATGCCTGGAAACTGAACAGGGAGTAGGGTAGGAGTTGAGGCCTAGGGATGTGGATCCCGAGCATACAGAGCTCAGCGGCCAGTGGCTGTAGAGATCATGTTTTAAGAGATTAGGAAATTTAGCAGGAATTTAGAATTGGAAGCAAGGGATGCTGGTCAGGTAATGTAACTATATTTTCATCTAGGGATCTTCCTAAGTCCTAAAATTTGATACGAACATAAGTATATTTGGGTAGACCAGGCTATGGTAGCTAAGACTAGAGCTGGTGAAACCAAAAGAAAACCTGAATTTAGTTGTGGTCTGTTAAAGTGCACTGTAATTGCTAGTTCCCTCTCCTTTGTCTACCGGATCGGAACAAGTGGTTTTTAGACCTAAGTCAAAGGCACTAGAAGCAGACATGAATTATCATGTCAGGAAGTTGGATGTAACCCAGATAGTCTGGGTGAGAAGGGAAGTGTAGAATGAGAGCGTAAGCAGGAGCAAATCTCCTGATGAGTTTTCTTTGGGGTTTTCCAGGCAAGCCTCAGCAGTTTCAGAACAAAGATCCACCTATCACCCAGAAATTCTAGAAATGCAGGATTGAGACAAGAGCCCTACAGCTTTCTGCTCTGACTGATGCCTCTTTCTTACCTGACAAAGGAAACTGTCCAGATACCCCCGTGCCTATGACGGTGACCAGCTGAAAGTGTATCCATAAATCTTTTCTGTTATTTATACTTACTTTTACTCCAAAACTAAGTATAACATAATTTAGGGGCATTTCCTGGAAGATCTTAGCAGCATACACATGGAATGTTGGTTGTGGCCCTTGTCGCTAACAATAATTCCAGTAATACACTCTTGTTTCTGAGCCTGACTCTTGGATAATGAGGTTTTTATCTTTTCTAAAACTGCCAGTGACTGACTAATAGTGACCACCTATTTTACTTGGCATTGACTTTATAAACACTTATTTATATGTGTTTGTTTCAACAAGAATCAAACATGTTGTTAGCACGGACAATATGCCGTTACTGAGTCAAACATAAATGACCAGAAGATAAGTGACTGGCCTTCAGTGTCAAGGATCATCAGTCTAGTGGGGGAGACAGATATAAACCAATTATTTGCAACATAGGATGTAAGTGCTAAGATGAGGTCATGAATAAATTGTAGAAATACAGAGCTTGATATAATTAATTTCTGTTGAAAGGAGTACATAAAATCTGCACAGAATTTGTTTCAAAACAATAAAAACTAGATAGACTTTCGATTAACAACTTCCCTCTGGCATTTTGTTCTTACCCTATAACCTCATTGCAATCGCCTGGTAGTTCCTGCACTGTATTATTAATGGAGATGTTTCCCTCATTATCCAGCAACTTTGTTGCATAGACATTTCTGTTCTGGACAACGCCTGAAAACTTTTTTTTAGCTGATAAAAGAATTAACCTCAGAAACTAAGGTGGCCACTTATTGCTGGGCACAACTCTCAGGATTCTGATAACAGAAAATGGAGAGCATCTGTTTTGCATATGAATGTAGTACAGCCTAGCAAATAACTATTCATAATACAATTTCATTATAGTTAAGGGATTCAAGTATGATAATCCTCATAATCATTCTTCCAAAGCAGTCAGATATCAATTTGGGGACTCTCAAGGAATAGAAATATCACAAAAAAAATTATCTGGGGCCCAGGGCTAACACAGAACAGAAGAGGCAGGCATGTATATATGATGGCTTAAGGATTACGGTGATCTATCTGCCAGAACCTATCTTTTTCAATTATGAAGTTAGTTGGCTATTAGTGGGAATGTGAATATATCTTCCTTATAGTCTCCAAATGAGAAAGAAATAAATCCAATTTAATTGAATTTGATTCAACATGAGTGTTGGGGGGAATTTGTGATACAAACAGATTAGTGACCACTATTCTCATCTGTATGGGAAAATGTCCTTTGACTCTCTTACTCTCTAGAAAGTAAAGAACAGAATTCAACAATTTTATGCAAGCATTCAAGGCCATCTCTAATCTAGTGCAAACCAACACAGCCAACTTGTATCCCATCATCCCTTAATGATCCCTTCATTCCAAGCAGACCTGCATGACTACCATTCTCAGGTTATGCCTTCCACTTTCCCTCCAGATAAGACGCAGCAGAAAGACGTTGTGTGAAGGCAGCACCTTAATCTGCTCTACGCATTGAAAAATGTCTCTGCATCATTCTGTGAGCTCAAGAGCCCATGTTATATTGCCAATAATCTAATAAGCAACTAGACCATAAAGGAATCTCAGAAATAAACATCTAGAAGTAGACTACTGTCACTAGGCTGCTGAAACAAGAGGCAGTCTTCCTGAGAGACCTAGATCCTGTGACCTCAAAGGTGTTGCAGAATGAATCAAGTTTTCATGTAGAAATGGTATATTATCCAAAGAGTTGATTAACAAAATCATTACCTACTTCTGCCGACCAAGACCCAACACACTCTCCAGCACCAAACTCCCTGATCTCACCCACTTTACTCTAGGTGCATTCAGAACCCCTTCTGCCACTCCCCAATGCCAATCTCCAGGCAGGCTAGAGGACAAAGAACCTGGTGGCACGGAGAGCCCAGCTTCCACTGAACAGGACCCAACACACTCCCTAGTGCCAATCTCCCATATCTCACCCGCTCTACCCCAGGTTTCACACCCTAACACTCAAAACTAAAAAAGTAGTTTTTCGATATCCTATATAGAAGTACCAGGGTACATTAGCCACAATCCTCCCCATATCCTTCAAACCTCAGTGAACGACCATCAACAAACCTCACTGTACTGCCCAGCCACACAAGTACACTCCAGTTGCAAGCTATAATGGTTATAATGGTAAAGCAACGCAGAATTCCATCAAGCTCCATGAGCAAAGTCACCTGCCAAGATGAGCCAAGCAATAATGATGAGCTGCATGACCTCTCTGATAAGCAATTTCGAAGGGAGCTGTTAAGAATGCACAAGGAGCTCAAGGAAGCAATGGAACACAGAACCAATAAAATGCAAGAGGACATGAAAGCAGAAGTGAGAAAAATGGAAATGAAAATGCAAGCAGAAATAACAGACATTAAAAATGAGGTGGGGGCAGAGCGATAGCCCAGGGGTAGGGCGTTTCCCTTGCACGTGGCCGGCCTGTGCCAGCACGGGTTCGATCCCCGGTATCCCATATGGTCCCCGAGCACCGCCAGGACTAATTCCTGAGTGCAGACCCCTGAGCATCGCCGGGTGTGACCCAAATATAAAAAAAATGAGGTGGGGAAAATAAAAAACTCATTGGAAGGCCTTCGCAGCAAACTAACTTCATAGACTCAAAACCAACTTTAAAAGGAATGAAGGAGCTACTGTAAGATAAGACAAACCCTAAAAGCACAGCAAACTTATTAAAAAGATGGCACAAAATCCTATAACAATAATCTTTCTCAACGTCAATGGCCTAAATATACCAATTAAGAGACACAGAGGGCAAAATGGATTAAAAATCTGAATCCAACATTCTGCTGCCTACAAGAAACACATCTGAATAATCAGAGCAAATACAAACTCAAAGTCAAAGGCTGGAAGACAATTTTCCATGCAAACAACTCCTCTAAAAAGGTCGGTGTGGTCATACTAATATCTGACAACATAGACTTCAGGCTAATAAAATGTTAGAAGGGACAGTGAAGGCCATTTCTTAATAATTAAGGGTATGTATACCAGGAATAAATTACACTGCTAAACATATATGCACCCAAAAAGGGGCCAGCAAAATACTTAAAACAACTGCTAATAGACTTCAAAAAAGACATTGACAGTAACACAATAGTAGTCAGAAACTTCAACACTGGTTTGTCAACTCTTGATAGATCAACAAGATTGAAACTCACCATGGAAATACTGGCCCTGAAGGAAAAAATGGAAGAAAGAGGGTTGGTTGATATCACTTCACTTGTATCACTTGTATCACTTATCTTCCCGTTGTTCATCAATTTGCTAATATCGGGCACCAGTAACATCTCCATAAGTCCTGTTGCAAAGCAAGTGTAGCCCAAGGGTATCTGTTTGCTCCAGGAACAGGAAGAGCCTCAAACCATTCCTTCAGGTCACGGGAATGAGGTCCATAATTTTTACTGGTTTTTGGCATATCAAATAAAACATGGGTAGCTTGCCAGGCTCTGCCATGTAGGTAGTATATTCTCAGTAGAAGGCTCTCATTTCGAGCAATTACTGATGAAACTCAACGGGAAAGATCAGGTTTTCTCTTGGGTGGAGCTCAGAGGAACTATGGAGTCTGGATGTTGAGAATGACTGACCTATTGGTGTGGAGGTTCCTCTAGCTTCTTGCTAGGTTCACTGGGAGGGACGGGCCATGGCTAGAACCTGCCTAGAACTGTATAGAGTGTATAAATGTGAAAGATCATGGGAAGGACCTGAACCTAACATCCAGCACTATCTAAGAGAGTCATGCGGCTGCAGAGTGGCCACTTGCCAACGGAGCTGTGGGACTGGTGTGTCTTTCTTCCAAGGTTGCTGGCATGGAGGTGGAGGAATGGGGAGGAGGGGCCCAAATCCCCGCTCCAAGTCCGGCCAGCATAGCCCCTCCCCACACATGTGAGTGAACCCTTGGAGCTATGTTGGACTCAGCCAGGGGCTGGCCAAGCCCTTTACTGCCACCAGAGCTCCATGGGTTGCTTTCACATGGGGCGGAGTGGTGCAACTGTGGATGGTGGAGTGGTTGGGTCTCGATCATCTCTCTTCCGGGGTTGCCAATAGAGCTGTGGGTCTGGCGTATATCTCTTCCGGGGTTGCCGGCATGAAGCTGGTTGATATATACAGGAATTTCCATCCCCAAAAAGCTGAATACACATTTTTTTCAGTGCACACCAAACATTCTCCAAGATAGAACACATGCTGAGTCACAAAGCATACCTCAATAAAATAAAAATAGATAGAAATTGTGTCAACTATTTTTTCAGACCATGATGCACTGAAAATGGAAGTTAACCACACACAGAAACAGGGAGTCAAACCAAACACCTGGGAACTGAAGTTCAGCTCACTGAACAACCAGTGGGTCATAGATGAAATGAAAGAGGAAATGCAAAGATTCCTGAAAACAAATGAAAATGAAGACATAACTATCAGAACTTGTGGGACACAGCAAAAGCAGTGTTAAGAGAAAAGTTCATAGCTCTGCAAGCACTCACTTGATCACTTGATCACTTGAATCCCGTTATTCATCGATTTGCTCGAGCGGGCGCCAGTAACATTTCCATTGGACCCTATCACGTGCCAATGCAGCCCAATGGCATCTGGTTGATTCAGGAATACGAAGAGCCTCAAACTGTTCCTTCAGTGTCTTTACAAGGAAGTCAGACCATCTTGTAGGTGGGCGGCCACGTGATCTTTTGACATCCCGTGGGATACAGTCAGTAACGGCTCTAGTCCAGCAGTTGTCTCCAAATCGCATTACATGTCCAGCCCATCTGATTTTCGATGCCTTGGCAAACGAGACAGCGTCCCTGATTCTAGAATAGCAACGGAGGTCAGAGCTCCGATTCCTTCTCTCACTTGAGTGAGGCGTGATATTCCAAGCATAGCTCTTTTGATTCCTCTCTGGGAGACCCAAATAGCATTCTCATCCTGCTTTCGTAGGGCCCAGGTCTCTGAGGCGTATGTTAATGCAGGGAAAACGGTTGAGTCAAAGAGATGTGCCTGGAGCCAGAGGTTCTTTGTCCTTTTAGCTATTTCTTCGATGCCTTTGAAAGCATTCCATGCCGCTCTCTTCCTCCTGCGCAGCTCAGGTTTTAGGTCGTTCATCATGTTGACTTCTCCACCTAGGTACACATCACTGCTGCATTCAGAGATGTTTGCTCTATTGAGAGTGAATGGGGCCTCAGGAACTAGTTCATTCTTCATGAACATAGTTTTCTTTAGATTCAGCTGTAGACCTATCTTTCCACATTCTCGGTCGAAATCAGCCAGCATTTGTGCTGCTTGGCTAATGTTTGGTGTTATTAGAACAATGTCATCAGCGAAGCGGAGGTGGTGTAGTTGCCGACCATCTATCTTCACTCCCATTCCTTCCCATTCTAATTGTCGCATGATGTTCTCGAGGGTGGCACTGAAGAGTTTTGGTGAAATGGTATCACCCCTGTCAAACCCCTCTTTTCACATTAATGATCACTTCTTTGTAGAATGGTGAGATCCTGGTGGTGAATCCGTAATACAGCTCACGAAGGATCTTGATGTATTGGGTTTGTACACCCTGTTTGGCTAGGGCTTCGATGACTGCTTCAGTCTCCACAGAATCAAAGGCTTTCTGTAAATCAATGAAAATGAGACAGAGCGGCATCTTGTACTCCCTACAAACCTCGATGAGCTTGGCTACTGTGTGGATATGGTCGATTGTGCTGAATCCTTACCAGAAGCCTGCTTGCTCGCATGGTTGTCCTTCATCTAGTGTTCTGCTAATCCTGTTCAGGATGACTCGTGTAAACAGCTTGTAGATGACGGACAACAGGCAGATGGGGCGATAGTTGCCAATGTCGTGAATGTCTCCCTTCTTGAACAGTAGAACTGTCCTCCTGGTTTTCCATTGGGAGGGCACCGTGTATTCGGACAGGTAGCGTGTGAAGAGCCGAGCTAGTGTATTGATGGGTACCGATGGCAGATTCTACAGTTGTTCGGGTCTGACTTTGTCTGGGCCTAGTGCTGTTCCCTTTTTTACCGACAAGATGGCATGTCGGATTTCAGAAGGGAGAACGTTGGGAATGACATATCCATCCTGTGGAATTTGGTATGTGGGCAGGTGGATGTGGCTACAAAGAGATTTGAGTAGAAGTCCTGGATAATCTTCTCCATTGCCTTTCTGGAAGATGTGATAGATCCATCAGGGCATCGGAGGGCAGTCATCTTGTTCTTATAGTTGGCAAAGGACAGGCGGGCAGTGTGAATGCTTTTCCCAGCTTCTGCTGCATCTTCCAGTATTTCTGCTCTTCTTTCTCTGAGGTCTTCTTTTATCGCTTCTCTGCACAGTTTAGCAAGCTTGGACGTTAGCATTTGGTCTCCTGAGGCTCGCGGCTTGCCACGTTGGCGAATGAGCTCAAGAGTTTCTAAAGACAAGCGTCCTTTTGTGTCTTTCTCTCTCTCGGCATTCTTCACACAATCATGGAGGTGCTGAACCAGTTGGTTGTATTCTTCATCGATGTCATCAATGATGGTATCTTCCCATGTTGCTGCAATGGTGCCAAAGAGTTCCCAGTTGGTGGTCATTCTGGGAGTTCTCTTCTTAAACTTTGCAGACTTTTCTCCCCGTTGCGGGAAGTAGAATTTTGCACGAAGGAGACGGTGGTCCGATCTTGTTTGGAATTTGGGGACGACAGCAACATCGGTCAGACAAAACTGTCGATTGAAGATGATGTGGTCAATTTCTTTTTTTTTTTTTGAAGATTCCACCTTTTTTTTTTATTGAAAGATGCTATGTAGAGCTTTGGTTCTACAGTGTTCCAACATGCACCCCTCCGCCCAAACCCATCTCCCATCACCAATGTCCCCACCTCCCTCCCGCTCCCGCACCTCAACCACTTGGCGGAGTTCTGTATGTCATTTCTTTCCTCTTTATATCTCCTTCCCAACAAACTCTCCTGCTCTTCGTTGACTGCAATGCATTAAAAGACATCACTGTTTCACTATTTTATTGGACCGCTCGGCCGCTTCAGGCTGGCGCGGGACCCTGGGCTCGAACTGGCTTTGCTCTGTTGATCTGGTCTGAGGCCGTTTCGCAGCGGCCGGACAGCAAAAATGGTGGCTAGTGTGGTGGGCGAGTCTCATCCGGCTGCTTCCGGGACCCCTCAGAGGCGACGGGCCCACCCCCAAAACCCATCTGCCCTCCTCGGGGTTCCATGGTCAGCTAGGCCCGGCACAAGCCGGGCGCCAGCCTCCCCCAGCCTTCCGTGAGGCCCTGTGCTGGCCCGTGGGCAGCTCGCCGCAGGGCCACCAGGCCCGACAAGATGGAGGGGGAAGGGACGCACCACGCCTCCATCTGGCGACTTCCCGGTGATTCCCGCCTCTTGGAGCCGCCTACCTGGGCTCGAACTGGCTTTGCTCTGTTGATCTGGTCTGAGGCCATTTCGCAGCGTCCGGACAGCAAAAATGGTGGCTAGTGTGGTGGGCGAGTCTCATCCGGCTGCTTCGGGACCCCTCAGAGGCGACGGGCCCACTCCCAAAAACCCATCTGCCCTCCTCAGGGTTCCATGGTCAGCTAGGCCCGGCGCAAAGCCGCAGCCGCCAGCCTCCCCAGCCTTCCGTGAGGCCCTGTGCTGGGCCCGTGGGCGCTCCTGATGTGGTCAATTTCATTGTGGAACTGTCCGCCAGGAGATTCCCATGTCCAACATTTCGCTTCAGCTTTCTGGAACTGTGAGTTCCCATGGAATGGTCTTGGTGGATATGATGAACTCCGATAGTCTCTCACCCTGTTTGTTCCATTCTAGGCCATGGGTCCCGATGTGGAGTTCTTCATCTGATCTTCTTGGTCCTATCTTGGCATTAAAATCACCGACTGTGATCTTGTAGAAGGTGTGATCTTTTTTATAGAACTCCTCCAATTCCATGCAGAATTTCTCAATTTCATCTTCTTTGTATGTGGATGTTGGTGCGTAGACAATGAAGATAGAAATTGCTGGCAGTGGGCCACATCTCTTCAAGTGTAATCGTCCTATGTGGTTTGTTAGGCATTCAAATGAATCAATGTTTATGGCTATGTTCGTGTTGATAAGGACACCAACGCCACCGACGCCTCTTTTTGTCGCATGTTCCAAGGAACAATTCTTCTCCAGTGTCAAATACAGCATGATGAAACTGAAGTCTCCTCGTCTCAGTCAGACCAATGACGTCGTACTTGATCTTTTGCGCTTGCAGCATCAGATCCTCAATATATGCTTCTGATGCCAGCGCACGTGCATTGAAAGTACAGACAGTCATTTTAGTCCTTCTTCATTTTGGCAGCCTAGGATGGCCATGAAATTTTATCAGGCACTGCTTGTTTGCCTTTCTTACTGCTGCCATATTAAGGGCTCTTTCGGGTCAGGAAAATAAACATTTCTGTTACTGGATTTGGCATATCGAACACACATCGGACAGCTTGCCAGGCTCTGCCATGCTGGCGCTATATTCTCATTACTTTGTGGGGCTCTCTCAGAGGGGTGGGTAGAATATTTATGGTAATTTGGAGGTAAATCACGGCTCGCAGAGCGGCAAGCACTCATCAGGTATAAAAGAAAGGGCCCACATAAATAACCTGACTTCACAGCTCAAAATATTAGAAAAAGATCAACAAAAGGAGCCCAACCCAGGCATAAAGAAGGAAATAATAAAACTTAGAGAGGAAATCAATGATGTAGAATCTCAAAAAAAACAATCCAAAAAGATAAATGAAACCAAGAGCTGGTTCTTTGAAAAAATTAAAAAAGATTGACAAACCACTGGCAAGACTTGTAAAAGCAGGGAAAGAGGGAATCAAATAAACAAATCAGAAATGAAAAGGGTAACATCACAACAGAAACCACAGAAATCCAAAGGATTATCAGAGATTACTTTGAGATTACTCTCTACCAATAAGCTCCTAGACAATAGATACCTATAGTAGAGTGGCAGGGTACAAAATCAATACCCAAGAGTCAGTGGCTTTCCTATATACAAATAACAAAAGAGAAGAAAGGGATATTAAGAACATGATCCCATTCACAATTGTGCCACAGAAAATCAAATACCTAGGAATCAGTTTGACGAAGAACGTAAAGGATTTCTGCAAAGAGAACTACAAAACGTTACTTCAAGAAATAAAAGAGTACACAAGGAAAATGAAACACATTCCCTGCTCATGGATCGGGAGAATCAACATTTTCAAAATGGTAATATTCCTAGAGCTTTATATAGATTCAATGCAGTTCCTGTAAGAATACCCATGACATTCTTCAAAGGAGTTAACCAAACACTGCTGAAATGTGAATGCAATAATAAACCCCAACAAACAGCTAAAACAATCCTAGGAAAAAGAAAATGGGAGGCTTCACCTTTCCTAACTTGAAACTCTACTACAAAGCAGTAGTAGTTAAAACAGCATGGTATTGGTATATAGACAGACCTGTAGACCTATAGAATAGAGTTAGTATCCTGACACCCAGTCTCAAATACATGATAATTTAATCTTTGATAAGGGAGCAAAAAGTAGGAAATGGAAAAGGAAAGCCTCTTCAACAAGGGTGCTAGAAGAACTGGGAAGCTATATGTAAAAAAAAATGAATTTGTACCTCTGTCTAAAACCATGGACAAAATCAGATCAAAATAGATTAAAAATCCCAATATCAAACCTGAATCCACAAAGTATGTTGAAGAAAATATAGGAAAAACCCCTACATTTCATTGAAGCTAAAGGCACCTTCAAAGATGAAACACCACTAACAAATAAATTGGAAGCAAAGATAAACATATGGGACTACATAAAACTAAAAAGCTCCATCACATCAAAAGAAACAGTGACCAACATACAAAGACCGTGCACAGAATGGGAAAGAATATTCAGCCAATACTCAACTGATAAGGGGTTAATATCCAGGATATATCAAGCACTGGTAGAACTTTTGCAAGAATAAAACAGCCAACTCCATATAAAAATGGGAAGAAGAAATGAACAGAAACTTCGACAAGGAAGAAACTCGAATGGAAAAAAGACATGAAAAAATGCTCATCATCATTAATCATCAGAGAGATGCAAATCAAAACAACAATGAGATATCATT
The DNA here is from genome assembly GCA_021461705.1 of Cryptotis parvus. Classification (NCBI taxonomy): domain Eukaryota; kingdom Metazoa; phylum Chordata; class Mammalia; order Eulipotyphla; family Soricidae; genus Cryptotis; species Cryptotis parvus. The sequence continues at coordinate 34,567 of JAJIBD010027630.1, read as the reverse complement.
TCACACCACAGATACTGGCACATATCCAAAAAGAGCAAGAACAACAAGTGCTGGCGTGGATGCGGGAAAAGCGGACTCTCATCCATTGTTGGTGGGAAGGTCAACTGATATAGCCTTTTGGAAAACAATATGGACATTCTTCCAAAGACTAGAAATTGAGTTCCCATTTGACCCAGCCATACCACTCCTGGGAATATACCCTGGGAAGCCAAAAACACACAGCAGAAGTACTATCTGCACCTTTATATTGATAGCAGCACTATTCACAATAGCCAGAATCTGGAAACAACCAAAGTGCCCGAGACCTGATGACTGGATAAAGAAACATTGGTACATCTACACAATGGAATACTATGCAGCTGTTAGGGAAAATGAAGTTATGAAATTTGCCTATAAATGGATGGATATGGAGAGGGTCATGTTGAGTGAAATTAGCCAGAAGGAGAGAGACAGATATAGAATGACTACATTTATTTCCATGACATATATATATATATATATTGGTATCAAGATATATATATATACCTATATATATAACTACATATATATAACTATATATATATGTAGTTATATATATATAAATCAGATGGGCTTGACATTTAATGTGAGATTTGGAGATAACTGCTGGACTAGTTACCAACTGGATCCCACGGGACATCAAAAGATCACATGGTAGTCCACCTACAAGATGGTCAGACTTCTTCGTCAAGACACTGAACGAACAGTTTGAAGCTCTCCGTATTCCTGAAGCAATCAGATGCCATTGGGCTACACTGGCATGTGATAGGGTCAAATGGAAATATTACTGGCGCCCACCCAAGCAAATCGATGAATAACGGGATGTCAAGTGATCAAGTGATCAAGATATATATATATATATATATATATATATATATATATATATATATATATACCAATATACAAGGTAGGGGCAAAACATGGATCAGAAAGTCTTATCAAAAGTGGAATCTATCACAAATGGGTAGGAGTGTAGGAGTTGAGATTAGGTAAGCAGAAAAGGGAACAGTGTGCTAATAATTGTTGAAAGGGACAATACCAGCCTAGAATTGAGCATTGAATACAGGTAAAAGATACACATGTTAACATCTAAATGTATGCATTGCCATCCACAGTGTGTAAGAGAAGGAAGAGAGAGGAAGAGAGAGAAGAGAAAGAGAGAAAAGAGATAAAGGACCTTCCATAGAGGCAGGCTAAGGGAGAGGGAGGGAATTGGGGAAATTGTTGGTGGGAAATGGGCACTGGTGGAGGGATGGGTGCTGGAACACTTTATGACTGAAACCCAAACATGAACATCTTTGTAATTGTACATCTCACGGTGGTATAATAAAATATTCTTAAAAAATTAAAAAATTATCACATGTCAGATAATGTTGGGTTCCCTGACAAAATCTGGGAGCAGGGTCTAGGATCCCCTTCTGCCCCAGGGAATCGGGCGGCCAGCTGACAGAGAAAGATGCAAAAACCCAGCAAAGTTTCAAAATGCTTTACTCACACTTGTTCTGGTATACAGTTCAATAATAGGAAAACCCCAGACTTTAGGTTCCTAGCTGGGCTCCTGCCACGGTTTAGAGTCCTAGACCAAGATGGCTGCTACCACATGCTAAGGCCCAACAGGGAAGGAGAGAGGAGGTAGAGGGTGAAGAGGAAGAAAGAGAGAATGGCTCGGAAGAGAGCAGGCTATAGCTTTTATAACTCTTCAGCCCTGACCAGTCCACATCAAGGAAGCTGTTAGGGTCAATCCCCTCAGGTTTGCTTCTGCCAGGACCTCACCTAGTCCCATTGAAGTGTTAATATTGCCCCAGCCAAGGCTGTAGGCCCTTGGTTTTCCAGAAGGTCCTATGCACATGGGGGTGGGGGGGAAGGGCATGTTTCTGTACTAAGGGATACTATTAGTATGTGTCCAAGTCTTCACAAGATTCTCATCTTTATTTCATAGTTATTTTGTATATTAGCCTTTAGACTTATTAGAGAGTCACACTTACTTGCTTGAGGGAAACAGCCTTTCTCTCTGGTCTAATTATACTGACAGAGCCAACGTAGCCAGGTAAAAAATACTGGTAAGATCTGTCTAGTCCCACGATGATTGTGGTAGCATGAGAGAAAATATTTATACCAGCTAACATAGGATACATGGTCAGATATACTGCCACATGATGTCACAGACCCAAACTGTCTTCCTGCCCCCTATCTACAAAGTAACCTGCAGGTGATAACTTCAGGCAAGATACAGAGGTTCTGGGTAGCAGTGTACTGTACCAATTACCAAATGAACTATGCTGATGATATCATGGTAGTGGTGATAATGTTGATGATGATAACTAAACTTTGAAAAGTACTTTCTGTGTCCCAGGTATCTTTTAAATGTTTTACATATAGTAAATCATTTTATCCTCACAGGAATCCTGTGATATAGGTAATATTTATTGTGCCCACATTAAAGGTAAAAAAACTTAAAGTCAGAGGTTAAGTAACTTGCACATATTTTCATAGTACCTAAACAGCAAAACCATAATTTGATCTCAGGTTACATAACTCTAGACTATGTTCAGATAGACAGACAAACAGACAGACAGACAGATAGATAGATCAGGTTTTCCAGGATATTTATTAAGTTGAGAAAGGAGTGTGTTCTATTTTCTATTATCACTGAGTTATTTCCCCTGCCCAAACAAAAAAGAAAGAATAAAAACTTCTTATCAAACATAGTTTCAGATTCAGGAAATATTAGTAATATATTGCCCCAAATTACAGTAAAGTCTAAATAACTGGAGCAAAATGTTCTCCAAATGTCTAGATAAAAGATACAAAGCCTGACCTAATGCCGGTAACAACTTTATTATGCACAACTTTGTAAATCACAGAGTTTAAATTAAAAAAAAATTTTAATAGGAAATATTTCACTGGTAGAAAACATTTAGTTTTACTGCACTTTCTATTTCCCTCACTAATTCTAAGAGGCTTATTGTAAATTCATTCCATTTGGAAAATGATTCATCCTGAGAAAATTACTTTTAAAATGGTTTGCACTGAGATACCCATCTCCCAGCTGAGATCCCTGGGCTATTCTTGGGAAGGGATGGGTAAAGCTCTGCAGCCACACCCAACGCCCACAGCTGCTGCCATGCCAATGACCCAACTCCTCTATTTTGTGACATGCATAGAAATCAAACAGACTAAAATCCCACATACACTGGCTTAAAGGCTAAAAATTATGGGGTCTTCTTGGAATGGGGGATGGCAGCCTCCCCAGCACCTATACTTCCTTAAGCCCTGGCAGTCATATCTATATCCTTCAGTCACATGTAAACTCATTGGCCCATTTCTATAGATACTGGAGTACCAGTACCATACAGCAGAGTGTTGACTGACAGGCCAGTAGGCGCACACCAAATTAAATGGGAAAGTAGGTTGGAACTGCTAATCTCAATAAATAAAAGCAATAACACAGAAGACACAACTAGCAATGAACAGCTTAGTAAACCCTCAGACAAGGACTTATTGACCCCATGGTGAGATATAACAATTTTCACATTTTTTTTACTGGAGCATTTTTGATAATTCTATTAGCCATTAGTTTTAACAAGCAATATAAAAAAGTTACTTTCTGACTACTAATGAGGCAGACTTAAGGGGTGGTTGGGAAAATGGAGACAATGGTAGAGGGAAAATCATACTGATGTTGGAACATTAAATACCAGTATAAACTGTATTTTTGAGCAACTTTATAAATCACAGTGTTTAAATAAAGAAAAAATTTAATCCTGTTTTTCACTCAGAGAAAACATTTAGTTTTATTGTACTATTTCCCTCATTAATTCTAAGCATGAATCATAACGATTGATTTATAAAATGAATATTTCACATGCCTATTTCTGTTACACAATGGAATGATATACACATATGAAATTTTTCTTTATGCATAGTTATGGGACAAAATAAAAGCCTCATAGTGTTAGGTAAAAATGATACAAAAATTTTTAATTACTATGACATTGTTAGCAATAAAAAATAGTAAGAGAAAAAGGCTAAAGGAGATATTAAGGAAATAGTTTTCTTTGAGTAATGATATGTTGAGAGTTTTTCTTTATGCTCATATATGTTCTTTCAATTTTCTAGAATAAATATCTTTCATTTGTATAGAAAAGATGTAAGCAACTTTAAAGTAAATATGAGCAAGAAACTAATTAGCAATCCAAGTTCTGATTCAACACTCAGCTCTTTCAAGAAACATTAAAAAATTCTCTTTGAACCACACACCAAATGTAAGTTTACCTTAATGACACCTTTCAGCATTTTATAGACGACCACTAATCCAAAATAATAAAGAAAATCAGGAATTCTTTCCTGGGAGGTGAAAAGGGACATTTTCCCCTTTAATTTAAAAGAAATAAAATGGACTTTGGACTGTCATTGAATCCCAGTTCAAATACTTCTGCAAATTAGTTAAGCTTTCTAAGCCTTAGTTTTCCCATATGTAAAAAAAAAAAAAGTTGCTATCAGAATTAAATTTAATAAGTGACGCTCAAATGATCATAGCCCCAGCTGACATCTGACTACAACGCAATGTTAGCTTCATTCTCTCTCTTGGCCCGAGAGAGACCAACATTCATAATTGGGAGGAAATAGAAGTGAATTTCACACAGAAACTTAATTTTGAATTTACCTAAATTACTAGAGGCTCGACAGTGAGGAATAAAACTCCATATTGAATCTAGTCAATATGTTTATTACTCTTATCAATATATAATTATTTCGTTCTTAATGAGAAATTACCTTATCAAGAATAAAAACTTATATTGCTTGTTTTTAAACAGTTTTCATGAAGTTGGGTTCAATATACTCATGTTGCTCATTTTCTTTTTTGTTTCCTTTTCCTTCTGCCTGTCTTCACTATTGTCTTGGAATGTTTCATAGAAAATTAATTAATTACTTTATTAAGTACTCAAAATGCTAAGTATTCTTATATTTTTTATAACTTTAGTGTAATGATCCAGATATATAAAAAATATCACTTGTCTCCCCGTTGTTCATCAATTTGCTCAAGTGGGCGCCAGTAACAACTCCATTCATTGGGAATGAGGTCCATTATTATTACTGTTTTTGCATATCGAATACATCACGGGTAGCTTGCCAGGCTCTGCTGTGATACTGGGTTCATCCCAGGGGGCCCAGTCTTTTTCTATGTCAGACCATCCACCATCTAGGGCCAACAGGGCAGAGCCTTGGGTGTAGACAAGCCTGTCTCCCGTCTGTCACCTGCTGACACAGCCGGGCACCGCAGCCACACCTGCAACACTTTGAGGGCCAGGACATATTATTTAGTATAAATGATTATTAGAATGAGTAATGTGTTTAGAATGAAAAAAAATCACACCACTCACATAATGTTTAGAATGGACATTGTCTCCTTTAAAACATTTATCATCTCTGTCTCATCTCCTGAATTTTCAAGCTTCCTTCACAGCTTTCCAGTCCTCTCTAATATAGGGATTTTAACCAGGTTTCACACAATGAATCACACAGTGCTTTTAAGGATAAATATCAAATAGAATTAGCCAACATAACTGAATTTTGTCCAAAAGACTGTTTTTCTATAAGCATTAATTATTTTTATGTTTGTAGACTAGATAACTCCTCTCTCCGACTTTGCTAATTTCCTCTTATTTTTCTAGATCCTATATTAAATAGAGCACTCATTCTGAGAAGTGTTTATAAACATTTCCCACTTTTTACCCAATTCACGATGCCACATGAGGTTAAAGGTACAGTCAGTCTTTGATTATACAAATTCTTAGCACTATAACTATAGTGACATTTTAGCACTATCACAATAGTAACTTAATCAAGTGGCAAAACTATCTGCCACATGGCTCTATATCTGAATAAACTATGTTTTGCATGTGAGAAAGATGTACTTGTCTTGTCCGTCTTAGTACCCCTGGTCATTCTGTGGTATCTGACCTCTAAAAGTATCTCAACAAATAAATAATAATTGAATAAAATCATGAAGCCTTTCTTGCTGCCAGTAGAAACAGCCATTAAGGTCTTATGCTTTCAGCAACTGGAAAAATTTGTTGAATTTCAGCAGCTCATTTAAAATCAAACTATCATTGTGTAGTGTTCTAAACATCCAAAATATGTCAAGGAACAGTTTTTTACCAGCTTTTTAGACAATATTTATGCTAAAGTAAGTAAAGTTAGGCTGCTGCTTTTCTAAGATATGTGTATTACCAAAGAAGATCTACAGCTTCAGAGTGGACAGTAAAAGATGCCTTCAAAATCCAGACATATATAGTCTCCCCTTTTATCAAGCATATCTCTCAAAAATTTATTTTAGAATTGATGTGATATTTATATAGGAAGATCTGTTTTTACAGCTATCGAAAAGATAGCATTCAATGAAAGTTGAGTATAAGGCACAAACAAAATTAGAACCTGAAGAATTAAGTTAGTGTCTTTAGGAAGAATATAAAATAGAATTTTCTCTATTGAACCAGGGTTTATCCTCAAAGTTACCATAAACCCTATAACAATAAATAAGCTCAGATAGCCAACAAGATCAATTTTATGGGACACAGAAAGTACTTTTAGTTGTGGAATGTTTACTGTGGAGAAGCCTCTAGGCTTATACATTGCTTTAATAGTAGGGTAAGTCAGGATATTCTACTTTTTTTTTGAAGTCATGATAAACTTCTTTCTGGGTCAGGAATCAGGCACAGTAGACAGCTTAAAGTCCCACCAATGCTAAAAGGAAATAAAACTGCAACAGTACAAAGTAAATCTTCGAGCCTTCATTAAAACTGGCACCAAACCACTATCAAAAAGCAGTATCTGAAGAGGATGAAAGAGCTCCTTGAATATGTGAGAAAATACCGGAAAAAGACATGGAAGCAGAGTTGTGACGTGAAGAAAAGATTGAAGCAAAGGGTACCCATAAAAAGCAAAGAAAGAGTTAAGAAGGGAGGCTGACTTCTCAAATACTTTAGACAGTAATGTTCTGAGGCAGTGATATAGGATTTTTCCTATCATGGTTCAACAAATAATTATAGATTCTTATTTGTAAGACATTGGACATAATTTTAGTGTCTCAGACAAGTATGATGCTTTTCTTCTGAATTAAAAATAGCAGCACAATTTTAAAGAGTATAGGTAAAATTCTTTGTCCACTTATCATCAATGAAGTGTTATCAATGGCAGGCCACATGCACCAGCAGTCACCAACAACCATAATATAAGTGAAAAATGAGTGAAACAGACATAAAATTTAGGAGAGCTTTGTTTTTTTTTTAATTAATATTTTATTATACCACCGTGAGATAAACAATTACAACGTTGTTCATGTTTGGAGGTTTTGGTCACATAGTGTTCCAGCACCCTGCCCTCCACCAGTGCCCATTTCCCACCACCAATGTCCCCAATTCCCTCCCCCTCCCATAGCCTGCCTAAATGGCAGGTTCTTTATCTCTTTTCTCTCTCTTTTCCTTCTCTTACACATTGTGGGTTGCACTACACACACTTAGAGGCCATCATGTGCCATTTTTTTGCCTGTATTTAATGCTCAGTTCTAGGTTGGTATTAGCCCTTTCGACATTTATTCACACATGTTCCCTTCTCTGTCTCCCACATGTTTGTGGTAATTTCCACTTTTGGTAAGACATCCTGTTCCACGTTTCACCTGACATTGGATTTTGGTATCATAATATGTATAAATGTATTTATGTCATGCAAATAAATGCAGTCATTCTATATCTCTCTCTTTCCTTCAGACTAATTTCAGAGAGCTTTGTTTTAACAAAAAGCATACCCAAGTGCTAGCTAGTCTGCACAGGATTTTGTATCAGGCAGAAGCAGGATGTATTACTTGAAGGAATTAATGAAGACTGAGAAGAGCAAAGTAGAAGATACTGAAACAAGAGATGAGAAGTGAAAGGTGGAAGCCAATGGTAACACTAGTGAAAGCAAAGAGAGTCAGGAAGATTGGCAGACCTCAAATATTTAAACAGTAACATTGTTAGTATTCAGAAGAGCAGGTTGAAGAAATTGATGTATTAGAAAGACTAATATGGTATTGGTTCCTAAAACATAGTTGAAAATGGTGTCAAACATTAAATCACTTGAAATGTATTATGAACAATTCAGACCCCAGGGCCTTCTCCTTCATTCTTAAAAGTTTTAAGTACTGGGCAGAAGTGATGGTACAGCAAGTAGGACACTTGCCTTGCACACATCTGACCAGGTTCAGTGCCCAGTACCACATATGGTAACCCAAGTTTTGGGTTTGATCCCTGAAAGCTTTGATCACCAGGTTTGATCCTTGAGTAGAACCAGGAGTAAACTCTGAGCACTCCCAGGTACGCGTTCACAAAAAATAAATTTTAAGTACCATCTGAAATGGACTCTTTTGAACTGCCAGTTAGTGAACAAATGACAGTCTGCAGGTATATAAAGGTTAAAAAAATTGGTATAAAACACACACACACACAAACACACACATATATCACCACTTGCATTAATTACATGTATATTTCACCACAACCTAACACAATTTCCTATTTTATTCTAGACAGCTAGTTTTGAAAGCAAGTGCTATGAAATGGTGGTCATTAGCCACTGATTCCTGGATTGTTGCCAATCTGTAGGCATACAAAAGCTAAATATCAATGGTACACCACAGCAATAATAACAGCCAGTCCATGGACTGGTGAGAAGGACAGAGTCCAGTCCCCAGCTTAAAAAAGAGTGAATAATGCTGCTATGGGAGATGCAAGACTAAAAGCTTATGAAAAGTAATAAAGCCCAGGCCTGAGGAGAGTTTGGACTGACCCAACCTGAAAGGCAGGCAGGATGCTTAGTGTAAATCAAACTGTAAGAATTTACTGATATCTAGAAACATTTGTGGAAACTTTCTACCCCTACAAGAACATCACTCTGACAATGCTGTGTGCAGTGTTTATGGTTTTATTATGCAAACTCTCAAAATGAGTGTTTTCCAGAATGACATTTGTAATTCTTCATTCCATCTGCTTTCTCCAGAGCGCCTTTCCAAGGCACCTTTCCAAGACAAGCAGAGAACTTGCTTCCTGCTCTAGAGCTCCTACACAGGTGGCAATACAGCTTCAGAGATCAATCATTTTTATAAATATATGCAAAAATACATTTAAAAATTATTTTGTATAATAATAAAAAAGCAGCTGTCATTCACAAACCTTTGGTTGTAAACTTATCTTAAAATATCTATTCCCCAGGTAAAAACTAGAAATGGCTGATTATCAACTACTACTAGTATTGAATGTTTTTGCTCCCAGATAGGGAAGAGAACTGGGAGAAACTTAAAAGAAAATAATGAAACAAGACACAGACTGCAAGAGTAGTTTAATCTTCCTACTAATTTACACTTGATTAGAATATATCTGTTCATCTACAGATATTAGGACTTCCTGTTTTGGTTTAGTTTTGTGTTTCAACCTTCTAAACTCTGCAACAACAACAAAAAAATAATATAGGGTCATTAAGGAACATTACTAAAAAATCTAAGAGTTCACATAAAAAATTTGTATTTAAGAATTGTTAGGCCTTATTTTCTGAAAATGGACAAGGCGGTGATGGCTAAATGATTAATTTTCCCTCAGTACTTTTTTTTTGTTATACCACCATAATATATACAATTACAAAGAAGTCCATGTTTGGATTTTGGTCACACAGTGTCCCAGCACCCATCCCTTCACCAGTGCCCATTTCCCACCACCAATGTCTCCAATTCCCTCCCGATCCCCTATTAGTAAAATTCTTTTAAAATAATTTGGTATAATTAGCTTGAAATTACCACATTGCTATGTACCTATCTACTTCCTTTATCAATGGTTCTTAAATTTATCACCCTGACTTTAAAATGGGAAAGTGATGAACACAGAAGTGCAGATAGTGTATCTGCTGTGTGTTTTTGGGCCCCCAGGGTATAATCCCAGGAGTGGTATTCCTGGGTCAAATGGGAATTAAATTTCTAGTTTTTGGAAGAATGTCTATATTGTTTTATAAATTCCACCAACAATGAATGAGAGTCCTTTTCTCCCTGTATACATGCCAGCACTGGTTGTTCTTGATCTTTTGGATGGGTGCCAGTCTCTAGTTGTTTTGATTTGCAACTCCCTAATGATTAGTGATGAAGAGCATTTCTCATATGCCTTTTTGGCCATTCGAATTTCTTCTTTCAGTAAGTTTCTGTTCATTTATTCTCCCCATTTTTGATGGGGCTGGCTGTTTTTTCTTGTAAAGTTCTACCAGTGCCATATATGTCTTGGATATTAACCCCTTATCAGATAGACTGAATATCCTTTCCCACTCTGTGGGCTGTCTTTGTATTTTGATCACCATTTCTTTTCTAGGTATAGAAGATTTTTAGTTTCATGTAGTCCCATTGGTTTATCTTTGCTTCCACTTGATTTCTTGGTGGTATTTCATCTTTGAAGATGCCTTTACCTTCAAAATTGTGACAGATTTTGCCTATGTTTTCTTCAATGTATATTATAAATTCAGGTCTGATATTGAGATCTTTATCCATGTTTACTGGCTTTTGTGTATGGCGTTAGAAAGAGGTCTAAGTTCATTTTCTATTGTATGTAGCTACCCAGTTTTCCCTGCACCACTTGTTGAAGAGGCATCCCTTCCTCCACTTCTTATTTTTCGATCCTTTATCAGAGATTAAGTGATCATATATTTGAGGGTGTGTGTCTTGATATTCTATTCCACAGTTACACAGGTCTAGTTATTTTCCACTACCATGCTGTTTTAATTACTACTGCTTTGTAGTACAGTTTGAAGTTTGAGTACATGATGCTTCCCTATCTTCTATGTTCATTGCAGCACTATTCACAATAGCCAGAATATGGAAACAACCTGAGTACCAGAGAACATGTGACTAGATAAATACTATACCACATCTACACAATGGAATACTATGTAGCTGTTGGGAAAAAACAAAGTTATTAGATTTGTCTATAAATGGATGGACATGGAGAGTATCATGCTGAATGAAATGAGTCAGAAAGAAAAGGACATATATAGAATGATTACATTCATTTGTGGAATATAAAAAATAGTATTAAAGTAATAATCAAGGCCAGGATAAACAGCAACCAGGAGGACTCATCAGTGGTTAAAATCTACTACAAGTGTGCGTGTGTGCCAGAGATTAGACAAGATAAAGGACCAGTATGCTAATAATTGTTGGAAATGGTAACACCAGAGTAGAACTGAGCATCAAACATACGCAAAGGGATATACATGACAAACCCTATGTGTATATATTGCAAGCCACAGTGTACAAAAAGGGAGAGAGAGAATGAGAGAGAGCGAGAATAAAAATGCCTGTTATAGAGGTAGGCTAGGGGGGGGGGAAGTAATCTGGGGACTTTGGTGTTGGGAAGGGTGCACTAGTAGAAGGATGCTGGAACACTGTATGACTGAAACCCAATCATGAACATCTTTGTAACTGAATATTTCATGATGGTATAATACAATTTAAAAAATTAATAATAAAATGGGAAAGTGAGGCACATGCCGAGGTTAAGAGTTAACATACAACCAGGTCTTTTCATTCCAAAATAAAATGTAAAATGTGATACTACCTCTTCTAAAACAAAGAAAAGCCTAAGATTGAATATAATGCTCTTAGTCACATAGATATTTTTGTCTTTGACAAATTAATCTAGAAGAAGTAACTTGGGGCTGGAGTGATAATATAGCAGGTAGAGTGCTTCCATTGCACGCAGCCAACCTGGGTTCAATCCCAGCACTCTATATGGACCCCTGAACTTGCTAGGAGTGATCACTGAGTGTAGAACCAGGAGTCAGCATGAGCATCACTGCATGTGACCAAAAATGCCAAAAAGAAGAAGCAGCAACTCAATGTAATTCTCATTTAGATATTGAGGGATAAGATTTCTAGCTTTAAATAATTCCATTCTACCCAATAAAATCAGTTATATTGTCCTTGAGGGGCTGGACAGATAGTAGAGAGGTTAAGGTGCTTTCCATGCACATGGCTGACACAAGTCCAATCCCCAACATATGGCACCCTCAGCACAACCAGGACTGGTAAGCCATGAGTAAACCCTGAGCACCGATGGGTATGCCACCTCCCAAAAATAATAATAAACACAAACAAATAAAATGAAATAAATTGTGAGACAGGATATGAAGGAAAGGGTAAAATATGAAAATGAACCTACTCTCTTCAACATAAGATTTTTAGAGGGTTATTGATGAGGAGTGCCACTGTTCCCTGCAGGCAGCTATGTTTTTTATTGGCATTATGTTAAAGCTCTGAAGCATGTCAGTTACGGAAGGCAGACTGCTTGATTTTATGATTGCTTTTAAATTCTCTAAAATAATGCACCCCACACCTGACTGAACCAAGGCAATGAGTCCCCGTCACTGCCTGGGGTGGCCACTGCACAGGACCAAGGCAGCGATAACCCAGTGACACGCATCATTGCTACTAGTACTGTAACAAGAAATAGCATTGGAAGAGCATGGGGAAGCACTGAAGATCTTAAAAAAGTATAAAATTGGTAGCAATCATCTAAAAAAACACACGAGCATTTATAGAGATAAAGATCGGGTGAGGGTGCTTGGAGTCTATGGCACATGGAAGGTGGGAGACAATTCTGAGGCAGTTCCTCAAACTCCTGGACATAAGTTTTCTCCCTAGGATCATACCCAGCTTGCCTTCGCTGTTCATTCACTAATATCACAAGGAAGGAAGAAAGGGAGGAAGGGAGGGAGGGAGGAAGGAAGGAAGGAAGGAAGGAAGGAAGGAAGGAAGGAAGGAAGGAAGGAAGGAAGGAAGGAAGGAAGGAAGGAAGGAAGGAAGGAAGGAAGGAAGGAAGGAAGGAAGGAAGGAAGGAAGGAAGGAAGGAAGGAAGGAAGGAAGAAAGGGGAGAAAGGGGAGGAAGGAAGGGAGGAAGGAAGGAAGGGGAGGAAGGAAGGGAGGAAGGAAGGAAGGGGAGGAAGGAAGGAAGGGCAGGAAGGAAGGGGAGGAAGGAAGGAAGGGGAGGAAGGAAGGAAGGGCAGGAAGGAAGGGAGGAAGGAACGAAGGGGAGAAAGGAAGGGGAGGAAGGAAGGAAGGAAGGGGAGGAAGGAAGGAAGGGGAGGAAGGGGAGGAAGGAAGGAAGGAGTACAGCAGGAAAGGAAGGAAGGAAGGGGAGGGAGGAAGGAAGGAAGGAAGGAAGGAAGGAAGGAAGGAAGGAAGGAAGGAAGGAAGGAAGGAAGGAAGGAAGGAAGGAAGGAAGGGGAGGAAGGAACGAATGAATGAAGGAAGGAACGAAGGAACAGAGGAACGAAGGAGAGGAGGAAGGGAAGGAGGCAAGCAGAGAATTTAGATAAAACAAAATTAACGATGTGGATGTAATGCGATTTGGAGACAACTGCTGGACTAGAGCCATTACCGACTGGATCCCACGGGATGTCAAAAGATCACGTGGCTGCCCACCTACAAGATGGTCAGACTTCCTTGTCAAGACCCTGAAGGAACGATTTGAGGCTCTTCATATTCCTGAATCAACCAGATGCCATTGGGGTACATTGGCAGGTGATATGTTCCAATGGAAATGTTACTGGCGCCCGCTCGAGCAAATCGATGAATAAAGGGGATTCAAGTGATCAAGTGAACTATGTGGAACTGAAAGGCTAAAAATACAAACACAAACCACAACATGGAGAAAGAATCTCCACATATCTTGCCCAGCTCTTCCATTCCTGAATTGGCATTGTTCACAATGTTTTCCTGTGTCTTCCACTCTACTGAACACACCTTTGTGACAGTGAAAACACATGCCACCCAAAGATCTGACCTTGCTGCATAGGTGACATTTTAACTTCCTTCAGATTTTATCCTAATCTCTGATTTAGTAACCTTCACAAATTGAGAAGTGGTTTAGGGGCAATAATTCCTCCATCTCACAGTCAAAAGTTCTGCTGTCCAGGAGCGGAGGAGATAGTACAGCAGGAAAGGTACTTGCCTTTCATGTGCCCAACCCAGATTCAACCACTCACAACCCAAATTGTTCCCACAGCCCACCAGGAGTGACCCCTGGAGTGCAGATCCAGAATCAGCCCTAGGAGTGGGGAGTTAGTTTCACTCTTAAGGGTACCATGGTCAAACATTAATATCAGTGTGCAGCATTATATCTTCCCCTTTCTCTCAAAGAGCCAAGAGTATTTAAGCTATATAAAAAACTCTAAAAAAATTTTTTTCACAGGTTGAAGCAACATGCTTAACTTTGTTTTACCAGGTCTTACTACAAAATTAGAACACACTTTTCTCAGACCACCAATTAGTGAAATAAATCTGCTTTCGATATTCAGAACCAAGTGTGGAGAATTCAAAGTTCCTCTTAATATTTTCAAGAACAAAACAATTCTATGAAAAGTATTTATATTCAGTAATATTTATAAACAAATGACTTGTATTTTTGAAACCCAAAATATAAATACTGGCTAAACTTAGAAGTAAGAAACCCCTATCAACAATAGGATAACACTGACTCTTTCATTGTCTCTATATTCTCCCCATGCACAGGATACACAAATCACTATCTATCACTATCACTATCTTCCCGTTCATCATCAATTTGCTCAAGCAGGCTCCAGTAACATCTACATAGTAGAGCCCACGGGCATCTGCTCGCTCCAGGAACATAAAGAGTCTCAAACCATTATTTTACTGGTATTTGGCATATTAAATATGACATGGGCAGCTTGCCAGGCTTGCAGTGCATGTGGCATACTCTTGTAGTCACCTCTAAATACAGCATTTATGCGGCCATGCGAGCTGGGCTGTGATAGGCTCGTCTGCTGGATGTTCTGATGAGAGGGAGGTCCAGATGTGGGGGGTTGTCTGGCTTGTTGTGAAGCTCTGCTGGGGTGGCGGGCAAGGGCTAAAACCCGCCATGCCTCCCAGGCACCTCGTGAGTGGCTGGGCACAGGGAGAGCTGGTAGCAGCTCTGCCCCATGTCTGTGAGTCTCTGGATCAGCATACCTGGGCCGGACTGAAAAAAAAAAACTGCTGCATGGTAGGTGTCGATGATCCGGGCTGTGATAGGCTCATCTGCTGGATGGAGTTCTGACAAGAAGGAGGTCTGGATGTGGAAAATAGCAGCCCTCATGGAGTGGGGGTGGGGGGGTCGTCTGGCTTGCTGCAAGACTCTGCTGGGGTGGCGGGCCAGGGCTAGAACCCGCCACCCCTCCCAGGCGCCTCGTGAGTGGCTGGGCAAAGGGAGAGCTGGTAGCAGCTCTGCTCCATGTCTGTGAGTCTCTGGATCAGCATACCTGGGCTGGATTGAAAAAAAAAACTGCTGCAGGGTGGGTGTCAATGATCTGGGCTGTGATAGGCTCCTCTGCTGGATGGAGTTCTGATGAGAGGGAGGTCCAGATGTGGAAAATGGCAGCCTTCATGGAGTCGGGGTCATCTGCCTTGTTGTGAGGCTGTCGGGGTGGCGGGCCAGGGCTAAAACCCGCCATCCCTTCCGGGTGCCTCATGAGTGGCTGGGCACAGGGAGAGCTGGTAGCAGCTCTGCCCCATGTCTGTGAGTCTCGGATACACAAAACCTATTATTATACAGTTGCTCACATCAAATTCCCCTCCAAGATCTCACTTTATTCTTTTGATAATGAGTTTAGATGGTTAAAAGTTAATTTGTTTAGGGGCCGGGCGATAGCCCAGTGGGTAGGGCGTTTGCCTTGCAGCGCGCCGGCCCATGCTGGCCTGGGTTCGATCCCCGAATCCCATATGGTCCCCGAACACTGCCAGGAGTAATCCCTGAGTGCAGAGCCAGGAGAAACCCCTGAGCATTGCCGGTGTGACCCAAAAAGCAAAAAAAAAAAAAAAAGTTAATTTGTTTATTATATCTAATTTAAACCAGGAATAATTTTTATTATACTTTGTCAGAGAAGCCGCCGGGGTCCCCAAAGTACTGGGAAGTGAGTTTCCTTCTACCTCTGAAACCGGTGTGAAGTAGATGAAAACTCAGGATTCCGGCGTAGTTTTAAAAAGGGCTTTACTAGCCTCTTCAACAAGTGGTGCTGGGAAAACTGGACAGCTACATGTAAAAAAATGAATTTGGACCTGTGTCTAACACCTTGCACAAAAATCAGTTCAAAATGGATTAAAGATCTCAATGTCAGACCTGAATCCATAAAGTACGTTGAAGAAAATATAGGAAAAACCCTCCACGACATCAATGCTAAAGACATCTTCAAAGGTGAAACACCATTAACAAAGCAACTAGAAGAAAATATAAATATATGGGACTACATGAAACTGAAGAGCTTCTGTACCTCGAAAGAAACAGTGACCAAGATAGAAAGACAGTCCACAGAATGGGAAAGAATATTCACCCAATACGCACCTGATAAGGGGTTAATATCCAGGATATATCAGGCACTGGTACAGCTATATAAGAAAAAAACAGCCAACCCCATTAGAAAGTGGGGAGAGGAGATGAACAGAAACTTTGACAAGGAAAAAATCCGAATGGCCAAAAGGCATATGAAAAAATGCTCATCATGACTAATCATCAGAGAGATGCAAATCAAAACAACAATGAGATATCACCTCACACCACAGAGAATGGCCCATATCCAAAAGGGTAAAAGCAACAAGTGCTGGTGTGGATGTGGGGAAAAGGGGACTCTCATACACTGTTGGTGGGAATGTCGACTTGTACAACCTTTCTGGAAAGCAATATGGACATTCCTCCAAAGACTAGAAATTGAGCTCCCCTTTGACCCAGCCATACCGCTCCTGGGAATATACCCTGGAAAGCCAAAAGCACAGCGGAAACACAATCCGCACTTTTATTTTCATAGCAGCACTGTTCACAATAGCCAAACCCTGGAAACAACCAGTATGCCCGAGAACTGGGGACTGGATAAAGAAACTGTGGTACAGCTACACAATGGAATACTATGCAGCTGTCAGAAAAATGAAGTTATGAAATTTTGCTATAAATGGATGGATATGGAAAGAATCATGTTGAGTGAAATTAGTCAGAAGGAAAGAGAGAGACATAGAATGACTGCATTTATTTGCATGACATAAATATACTAGGTGATCTTACCAAAAGTGGAAATTACCGCAAGCGTGTGGGAGTCAGAGGTTGGTTTAGATAGAGAAAGGAACATGAGTGAATAAATGTCTAAAGTTCTGATACTAACATAGAACTGAGCATTAAATACAGACAAAAAAAATGCAAGTGATGGCTTCTAAGTGTGTAGTGCAACCCACAATGTGTGGGAGAAGGAGGAGAGAGAGAGGGAGAGGAGAGGGAGATAAAGAACCTGCCATTTAGGCGGGATGTGGGAGGGGGAGGGAATTGGGGACATGGGTGGTGGCTGAGGGGCACTGGTGGAGGGCGGGTGCTGGAACACTGTGTGACCGAAACCCCCAAGCGTGAACAACGTTGTAATTGTATATCTCACGGTGGTATAATAAAATGTTAAATACAAAAAAAAAAAATAAATGTGCCTTAGCACACACACAAAACAAATAAAAATAAATAAAAGGGCTTTACTATCACAGGTTCCGATATACAATCCAAGAGCAGGGAAAACCTCCGGACTCTGGGTTCCCAGCTAGGTCCCAGCCACTTGTAGGACAAGATGGCTGCCACCACATGTTGAAACCCAACAGAGAATTGAGAGGGAGGAGAAGCAAAACGCCAAGGGAAGCCGAAATGGCAAAAGAGAGCTTCTTTCTTCTTGCAGCTTATTTTATAGATAGAAATCCGCCTAAACTTCACAGCCCAGCCCATTGTGGGCCGAGCTATCTAGAGATGAAAACAGGTAAATAGCTCTATAGAAATGCAGCACTTCAGATGGCCTTCTGGCTGTTTACAAGAACCCAGAGCTCATTCAAAGCCTCCCTAGCATAGCTGGGAGGAGCTGTAAGCTAAGTGTAGCTGGAAGCTAAATAGGGCTCACGCGAACAATACTTGGATTTAAAAATCTCCATATTACAAAACATCTACACACTTCAACTGCATGCAGTCGTCGAATAGTAAGTTTTAAAGTTTTGAAGACACATGTATTCATTCAATTATTGTGCTATTTAGTACATGTCTAACTACCTACCATTCTGACGCTTACATCTGAAAGATGGCATCTCTTAGGCAATTAGATTTTTTATCTAAGAAGAGTAGAGAAGGGGACAGATTATTTTTGCCAAACGAGAGGAAAACTTCACATTCATTATGATCAATTTACGGCAATTTGGAACTTCTATTTTGTTGTCATATTTCTTCCTTTACCCTTTATAACAATCTTTCAGTGGACTCTCATCCCTTGGGGCTGTTATTCAGAAGATACCCTGTATCAGATGTCATTCATCTTCTTTCAGAAGTAGAAAAATCACCAAGTAATGATTAGAGACAGAAGTATCATAAATACCTTAGCCATATGTCTCAATCCAATATTGATTTAAGTGATTAATTTTCTACAATGATACAGTATCCTGACCAAACAGAATATTTTCAAGAAGCGTATATCACACTTTTACAGTTTTAATTTCTTATTGGTATAATGGATAGTGAACATTTTAATTATCAATAAACTGGCAAAAATGTATTCAGACAAAGAAATATGGGAGCAGACACAAGCCATTCAATTTTTATGTTTTTAAAATTCCAACTGCTCTTAATTAGACACTCCATTTTCATTTATATTTAAGGGTGGTTTTATCATCTGTTTTTATCATTATGGAACACGGGGAAACAAATTCATAACATGAAACTATTTCTGAACTTTAATACAATGTCAAACTGCAAATAATAGCTACTGTGAGTTATACAGAGAAAACAATATTTTAAGTGAACTGTATAAAATGATCTTTTTCATTTCCTTGGAGTCAAGATTTAAAGATTATACCTAAAGCATAGTAGAAAAAAAATGGATCAAGATTTTGCTAAACAGAAAAGACATATACTAACAATAAAGGTTTCTTCTCCAAATTCTAAATTATCAGAACATTTTATTGTTGTTTTATTCTTAAGTCTAACTCACACATTCATGCACATTAATTCACAGATAACTGTTTTGGAGGAATATAATTTAATTTTAATGTTATTTGTTATGCCAAAAACTAGTAATTATGGACCTCAATTCCATGACCTGAAGACTTTTTTGAGGCTCTTCCTGTCCCTGGAGCAAGCAGATGCCCTTGAGCTACACTTGCTTGCGACAGGAGACAGGACGATATGGAGATGTTACTGGTGCCTGCTCGAGCAAATCGATGAACAATGGGAAGACAGTGATACAGTGATATAGTGAATGTCATTTATTTTAATGTAATTTTAATATAATTTTGTTTGTTGCCACTTCATTCTGCATGTTAGCTCCATCTAACGTGTTAGCTCATCTTCTTGATGGGAACCAGTAACTACATATACTCTCATTCAGAGGAGTTTCTCCGTTTA
Organism: Cryptotis parvus; assembly: GCA_021461705.1. Taxonomy (NCBI): domain Eukaryota; kingdom Metazoa; phylum Chordata; class Mammalia; order Eulipotyphla; family Soricidae; genus Cryptotis; species Cryptotis parvus. The sequence continues at coordinate 15,077 of JAJIBD010027630.1, read as the reverse complement.
CCTCTGTTTCTACTATGATAAATGTCCTGCACTATTCCAATGGCTTTTCCTTCCCTGGAGCAAATTTTCCAAAGGCCAAATTTCAAGCAGATGAGCTGGAATGGATCATCTAACTATGTGCGGCTGGAAAAGGCCTTTCAAGAGAAGCACAGGATCTCTTTCAAGAGAAACACAGGATTTGTTTTACTGTAACCCTTGGCCCTGCTACAAAGAGCATAATTATAGAAAAACAAATATAAAGACAGAAGACGGTGGGGACTATTCTCATATTCATAACATGTGTAGCTGCTTAGTTCCTGGAGTCTAGACTGATCTGCCCAGTGGTCCTAGGGAAAATGGTGCCGGCCCCCTGTCCACAAAGGTGCCAGTGACCCATCCTTTATATTGTTCTTTATCTCTTTCCATTCCTGACAGTGCTCTTGATCTTGGAAAAAAAAGACTCTCAACAGTTTATCTGAATTCAAAATGTTACTTCTATGAGTTTTGCATTTAATTGGTTTCCTTTGAAAATTTTAACCAAGAGATACTCCAGTTTATGCAGAAAATAATATAATATCTCAAAGAGAAAAATTCAAAAATAATCTTTGATGCCTTGGGTGATAACCCAAATGTGAGCTTCACTTATTTGAAAAAGAGTCCTTATAGGGTACGAGATTAATTTTGGAGAAGGCATTTTGAAAACAATTTTTTTAATATTTTATTATACCACCGTGAGACACACAATTACAAAGATGTTCATATTTGGGTTTTGGTCATATAGTGTTCAGGCACTCATCCCTCCACCAGTGCCCATTCCCACCACCAATGTCCCCGTTTCCCTCGCCACTCCCTAAGCGTGACTCTACGGCAGTTTCTTTATTTCTTTCTCTTTCTCTCTATCTCTTTCTCTTGAAAATAATTTTTTGATACCAGCTTTTTTAATACCAGCTTTTTTAATTTTATTTTATTTAACATTTATTCAGTTCTATTATTTAATAGACTTATTTAATATGTTTTCCATTTTTTTATTATACCACCATGAGATATACAATTACAAAGATGTTCACATTTGGATTTCAGTCATACAGTGTTCCAGAACCCATCCCTCTACCAGTGCCCATTTCCCATCACCAATGTCCCCTGAATCTCTCCCTCCTCCCCAGCCTGCATTTATGGCAGGCACCTCTCTTACTCTCTCTCTCTCTCTCTCTCTCTCTCTCTCTCTCTCACACACACACACACACACACACACACACACACACACACACACACACACACATACACATTTCTGTCTCTTACACATTGTGGCAGGGTCGGATTGTCATGTGAGAGCACCAGCTATCCTGACGTAAACTTCGAGGGAGCCAGCTACTAGATGCTTCAATTAGTCTTTCGCCACTACACCCAGGTCAGACTACTGACTTGCACATCAGGACCACTATGAACCTCCACCAGAGTTTCCTCTGGCTTCGCTCTGCCCAGGCATAGCTCACCATCGCTCCATCGTTTGGGTCCTAACACATGCACTCGTGCTCCACCTCCCCGGCGTGGTGGGTGAGACAGGCCAAGTGGTGTGCCCTTAGCTGACTGGAGAGGCCTCAGGATCCCACAACAGACTGGCCACCGACGCGCACCCCCCACACCCCCACAGCCAACCACGTGGGATGGGGCAAGGGACAGGGACGGCTGGGACTTCACTTTCATTGCACGGCGAATTTCGGGCGAGCCCCTGACTAGTGCACATGTTAGACTCCTTGGTCCATGCTGATCATGAGGGGCAGGGGAGGAAAGGCGGGTTCTAGCCCTGGCCCACCATCCCAAAAGAGCCTCGCAAGAAGCCAGAGGAACCCCCACACCATGAGGGTAGTCATTTTCAACATCTGGATTCCACAACTCATCTGAGCTCCACACAAGAGAAAAGCCGATCTCTCCCCATTGCGGTTCATCAGAAAATACATGAAATGAGAGCCTACTACTGAAATTATACCACCCACCCAGCAAAGCCTGGCAAGCTACCCATGTCGTATTGATATGCCAAAAACCAGTAACAATTGTAGACCTCATTCCCATGAACTGAACTAATGGTTTGAGCCTCTTTGTGTTCCTGGAGCAAGCAGATGCCCTTGGGCTACACTAGCAGGCAACAGGACTTATGGAGATTTTGGAGGACGTAAGGACATTTTGTTCGTGCCCGCTCGAACAAAACAATGAATAACGGAAGACAAGTGATGCAAGTGCACATTGTGGCTTGCAATACATACATTTAGAGGTTATCATGTATATCCCTTTGCCTACATTCAATGCTCAGGTTCTAGGCTGGTATTATCATTTCCAACAAATATTAGTACACTATTCCTTTCTCTGTCCTATCTAACCTCTGACTCCCACACACTTGCAGTAGATTCCACCCACTGACAAGAACTCCTGATCCATGTTTTGCCTGGCCTGGATATTGGTATCATACTATTTTTTATATCCCACACATAAATGCAGCCATTCTATATCCATCCTTTTCCCTCTGGCAAATTTCACTCAGCATGATCTTCTCCATGCCCATCCATTTATAGGCAAATTTTATAACTTCATTTTAAAAGCATAAAATACAGTCCCTGATTTAAAGAAACCAAGAAACTAGAAAAGGAAATATACAAGTTACATGTATGTATTTGTGTGGGGGTGTTGTATTAGAAAGCAATAGTGCCATGACAATAAACTGCACACATTTAAGACATGAGCACTAACCAGCCTAGGTAAGTCACAGCAGACCAAAAGTCAGCTTAAACTGACTACGAAAGAAATAATGAAAGTTTTCCAGGAGAAGAGGAGTTATGTGCCCCCAAAAAAAGAAGATCATGTGCAAAAGTCAGGCATATCCAGGATAGATATAAAGGTCCCTGGGAAAATAATATGGAGTGTTTAAGGACTAAAATGCTGGCAGAACATGAACATGAAACAGAACTATAGTCATTTACAGTAAAAATAGAGTGTCTGCCCATTGTTGGGTCTTTCAAGAAAGCATTCTATTCCTTCTCACCTGGCAGCACACAACTCTTTGATTTTTTGGCCCCAATGATAGGCAAGTGAGCAAGACCTGGCTAATCAGAGGGCTCCATACACCTGGACTAAGAGTGGGAGCCAAGACCCAAACTGAGCCAATTGGAATCTTTATTAGGGCAATCAGCAGTCTGGCTTGAATGTAAAACCTGCTCAGTACACAAAGTCCCTATACTCAGAAATAACCTGCATTTGGTTTTACTGTTCTTTTTTTTAGTTTTGAAATTTGTAATAATGTCACCTCTGAACCTGCTGTAAGTAAAGCATAATGAGACAATGGAGCATGTCCATGAGCTGGGGAAATACATGCTCCATTTTCAACATAGTATTTGTGAGACTCCCAGAGCACAGCATTCCACTGGTCCCACAAAGTATACCAGTTATATGAGATTCAAATAAGGACACAGCAATTCATGGAGATACATTTAAAATGGAACAAACAAGGAACTGTTGGATCAAAAACCCATGATTTCCATCTAAAAAAAAACCTTGATTACAGTGTCCAAAATGACAACGGCTCCATAAAAAATGGGACAAAATAACATAGTGTCTTTTCTTGTGTTATTTCCCTTTCATGCACTTGATCACTTAATCACTTGAATCCCATTATTCATCGATTTGCTCGAGCTGGCACCAGTAACAATTCCATTGCACCCTATCACGTGCCAATATAGCCCAATGGCATCTGGTTGATTCAGGACTATGAAGAGCCTCAAACCATTCCTTCAGGGTCTTTACAAGGAAGTCTTACCATCTTGTAGGTGGGCGGCCACGTGATCTTTTGACATCCCATGGGATCCAGTCGGTAACGGTTCTAGTCCAGCATTGGGAATGAGATTTCCATCCTGTGGAATTTGGTATGTGGGCAGGTGGATGTGGCTATCAAAGAGATTTGAGTAGAAGTCCTGGATAATCTTCTCCATTGCCTTTCTGGAAGATGTGATAGATCAATCAGGGCGTCGGAGGGCAGTCATCTTGGTCTTATAGTTGGCAAAGGACAGGTGAGCAGTGTGAATGCTTTTCCCAGCTTCTGCTGCATCTTCCAGTATTTCTGCTCTTCTGTCTTTGAGATCTTCTTTTATCGCTTCTCTGCACTGTTTAGCAAGCTTGGACATTAGCATTTGGTCTCCTGAGGCTCGTGTCTTGCCACGTTGGCGAATGAGCTCGAGAGTTTCTGAAGACAGGAGTCCTTTTGTGTATTTCTCTCTCTCGGCATTCTTCACACAATCATGGAGGTGCTGAACCAGTCGGTTGTATTCTTCATCGATGTCATCAATGATGGTATCTTCCCATGTTGCTGCAATGATGTCAAAGAGTTCCCAGTTGGTGGTCGTTCTGGGAGTTCTCTTCTTGAACTTTGCAGCATTTTCTCCCTGTTGAGGGAAGTAGAATTTTGCACGAAGGAGACGGTGGTCCGATCTTGTTTGGAATTTGGGGATGACAGCAACATTGGTCAGACAAAACCGTCGATTGAAGATGATGTGGTCAATTTCATTGTGGAACTGTCTACCAGGAGATTTCCATGTCCAACGTTTCGCTTCAGCCTTCTGGAACTGTGAGTTCCCATGAATGGTCTTGGTGGACATGATGAACTCAGATAGTCTCTCACCCTGTTCGTTCCATTCTAGGCCATGGGTCCCGATGTGGAGTTCTTCAGCTGATCTTCTCGGTCCTATCTTGGCATTAAAATCACCGACTATGATCTTGTAGAAGGTGTGATCATTTTTATAGAACTCCTCCAGTTCCATGTAGAATTTCTCAATTTCATCTCCTTTGTATGTGGATGTTGGTGCATAGACAATGAAGATAGAAATTGCTGGCAGTGGCCCACATCTCCTCAAGTGTAATCGTCCTATTCAGTTTGTTAGGCATTCAAATGGATCAATGTTGACAGCCATGTTCGTTTTGACAAGGACACCAATGCCACCGACGCCTCTTACATCGCATGTTCCAAGGAACAATTCTTAACCGGTGTCAAATACAGCATGATGCGACTGACGCCTCCTTGTCTCAGTCAGACCAATGATATCATACTTGATCTTTTGTGCTTGCACCATCAGATCCTCAATATATGCTTTCAATGCAGAGTACATGCATTGAAAGTACAGACAGTCATTTTAGTCCTTCGTTTTGGCAGCCTAGGAGGGCCGTGAAATTTTATCAGGCACTGCTTGTTCCGCCTTTCTTACTGCTGCCGTAGTAAGGACTCTTTCGGGTTCAAGAAAATAAACATTTTTGTTACTGGTTTTGGCATATCGAACATGCATCGGACAGCTTGCCAGGCTCTGTTGTGGGAGCGCTATACTCTCATTACTTTGTGGGGCTCTCTCAGAGGTGTGGGAAGAATAGTCACAGCAATTTGGAGGTAAATCAGCGTTGCCGTGCAGCAGCCACACACAAAGGGAAAAACTGGTTTCTGCTCTGCCAGGTGTATCTGTGTCTGTGGCTCAAGCATTCCTGGGCTTGAAATACTCTCCTCTGAAGGGCGGGTCTCTGCAGTGTGGGTCCTTGTAGGCTGAGTTTCTGACAAGCCGGGCTGGAGACTGGATTAATCTGTTGGGTGAAGATATTACGAGCTGCAGAGTGTGGATGGTGAAGATTGCTGCCAGCAAGGTGTGGGGGTTTCTCTGGGCTCTTCCAAGGCTCCATCAGGATAGTGGGCTCGGGTTGGAAGTTGCTCTCGTGGTCCATGGAATACAGGGGGTTCAACGGCGAAAGCTGGTTTCTGCTCTGCAGGGGGTATCTGTATCTCACACTATGCACATCACTGTAAATAATATACAAAACTGAACCACATAATTCTTAAATCCTTTTCCATTCAGTCCTTCCATACTAATCAATAATCTTCAGAGCATTTGGAGAATGAGAATATATCAAGTAATGACATAAACAAATTGATTTCACTTTGTAGACCAGTGCCACTGATGCAACAAAAACAAAAATACATATGCATACTTGAAATATTAATTGTGCAATTTTGGTGCTACCATATGTAAGTTAGGTGCTTTTATATTTGTATTGAAAATTGGTGTCACATTGCACAATATACACAGTCTCACATCAAATTTCTTATTTAAGTGTTTTTTTAACTTAGACATTAAGTAAGAAAACAAATACCACAGCAAATTGAAATAAGAAAGGAGAAAGTTTATACTTTAGTAAGCTTTAATGGACTTTTCTCTAGTTTTTGAACAAGACACTTTACAAATTAGCCCTGGCTAGCAGGAAAGATGTTGTATTTCCTTCTAGAATGCTAAATAAGAAGGACAATGGGAGCTGAAGTTGCAAGTGGCTATCTTCCCAAGTCAGGTGGATGAAGTTATTTCAATGAACAGAAATCAAAGTCAGCAAATAGCATTTGCAAATGGAAAACTAATGCTATTAAAAATGAATATATATGCAGTCATCACTCATTCAAAATATCTATCTTTAATGGCACCATAAAACCTTTCCCAACTATGCCCACTTGCCTTGCACAAGCCAATCCGGGTTCAATTCTCAGCATCACATATGGTCCCTCAAGTCTTGCCAAGAGTGATCCCTGAGCACAAAGCCCAGAGTAGGTCCTAAGAACTACTAGGCATGCCCCACCACCCAAAATTTATCACTTGTATCACTTCACTTGTCTTCCCGTTGATCATCAATTTGCTCAAGCGGGCACCAGTAATCTCCATATGTCCTGTCACATGCTATTGTAGCCCAAGGCATCTGCTCGCTCCAGGAACATAAAGAGCCTCAAAGCATTCCATCAGATCATAGGAATGAAGTCTTTAATTGTTACTGGTATTCGGCATATCAAATATGACATGAGTTGCTACCCAAAATAAATAATGAAAAAAATAAACAAAACAAAGTAAGCAATACAATCATTGCCTATCCTCCTGTATTTCCATATAACTCTGGTAGCTTTGTCTGATGAACTGTGGAAAGAATTTGAAGAAACTAACCTGGAGACAGGAGGACATGTCAGAGCCAGCATAAGAGGCAGCTCAGATGATCATCATTGGCGAGTGCTTTAGGAAGCACAGGTCATGTTTTGTTGAATGAAATTTTACAGAAAAACTTATGCATTTGTATGTATAAAAAAGACTTCCTGAGTCATGAAATTTGCTGATAAGTGGATGGACATGGTGAGTGAAATGAGGAGAGGGACAGACACAGAATGACTGCACTCATTTGTGGGGTGTAAAAAACATAATATGAAAACAATATCCAAGGACAGAGAAACAAGAGTCAGAGGGTTTGGTTCATGCTTGGAAAACTGCTTCAACCTCATTGGGGAAAGGCAGTTGGGATAGGGAAGGAACCACTATGACAAAGACAGAGGTAAATGACCACTGAATAAGAACTGTGTGCAGAATAGGTAAAGGATCAAACATGGCAACCTCTCACCACCTGAAATGCAAACCATAATGCCCAATGGAAGACAGAGAGGAGGGAGAAAGAAGGAAAGTGCCTGCTAAAGAAACAGGCTGGGGATAAGGCATAGGGAGGTAGCAGGAGGGAAAAGGAACACATTGGTGGTGGGAAATGTGCACTGATGGAGGGATGGGTGTTGGAAGTGTGTGATTGAAATTCAATCATGAATAGTCTTCTAACTGCATGGCATGGTGACTCAATAAAATAAATTTTAGAAATGAATAAATAATGAAAATGACTTCTCTGCCTTTCTAGAACTCAGAACAGGGCCCACTGATACCACAGAAGCTAAAGCACTTTCTTGACAAGTATAGAGCCACAAGTTCAGCCCCCAGTGATGAATGGGGTACTGCTGATTCTGCCATCCAGCACTTTCACTGCTTTAATGGCACATAAAATTTTCTGTAAGCATGTGTCTAAGTACCACAGCAACCCCAAGTAAACACAGCACCTAAAAGAGTGTGGCTCCTGGTACACACAAGTGCAGCACCACAACCAGCATGCTGTAACCCCACAACAAACTCCACAACCAGGTGTTGGTTGTGGAAAAAGAAAGGAAGGAAGGAAGGAAGGAAGGAAGGAAGGAAGGAAGGAAGGAAGGAAGGAAGGAAGGAAGGAAGGAAGGAAGGAAGGAAGGAAGGAAGGAAGGAAGGAAGGAAGGAAGGAAGGAAGGAAGAAGGAAGGAAGGAAGGAAGGAAGGAAGGAAGGAAGGAAGGAAGGAAGGAAGGAAGGAAGGAAGGAAGGAAGGAAGGAAGGAAGGAAGGAAGGAAGGAAGGAAGGAAGGAAGGAAGGGAAGGAAGGAAGGAAGGAAGGAAGGAAGAAAGAAAGAAAGAAAGAAAGAAAGAAAGAAAGAAAGAAAGAAAGAAAGAAAGAAAGAAAGAAAGAAAGAAAGAAAGAAAGAAAGAAAGAAAGAAAGAAAGAAAGAAAAAAGAAAGAAAGAAAGAAAGAAAGAAAGAAAGAAAAAAGAAAGGAAGGAAGAAAGGAAGGAAGAAAGGAAGAAAGAAAAGAAACCATGCCATGCCTTTGTGCAATCCCTGGTCATCACAACAACAATAAAAGGGCAGGGAGTCCATAAAATAAAAGTCATGGGAAACTATGTATGTAATCAGAATAAGAGTAAAAGCCTCGCCATACCAGTTACCAGAGAATAAATATGAGTTTGGGGGCTTTCACCTAGGAGGCAAGGATAAAAATGGATTAACTACCTGCCACACCCATGATCAACAAAAAGGGATGTAGAATAGGTGAAATCCTGACCACTCAAAACAACATAGAAAGACCTAGAAGGGATTAGTCTTGGTGAAATAAACTTGACAGACATGCTAACATTGTATGGTTTCACTCTGTTTGGTATACAGAGGAAAAACATAGGTGAGCGAAATAAGGAAAACTGAAGATGTGGACTATGGAATCAATTACAGGTTACCAGAAGAGAAGGGAGAAGAGAGAGGAACAAATCAGTACCAATGTAGTATGTCCCTGTGTGATTTTTTTCAGTGATATGCACATGAAACTTATATAATGTTATAATGCAAGGTCAGCTCTGTAAAATATACAAGAAGTAGCCAGAAAGACAGCACAGTGGCTAAGGCTCTTGTCTTGCACTAAGCCTCCCTCAGCATCCCTTATGGTCCCCTGAGCACCACCAAGAGTGACTCCTAAGTGCAGAGCCATGAGTAAGCCCTGAGCACAGCCAAGAATGGCCCAAAATGGGGAAAATGTAACGGCAAAAAGAAAAAGAGGAGGAAGAAAAGAAGAGAGGAAGAAAAAGAATAAAGAATTAAACATTTTCGTTTCATGCTACAATATCCTCCTGCACCATGTAAAATCTCCTAATCCATAGTGTGCTTTTCTACCCTTAAACAGGATTTTGCTTCCCCTGTCAAAGTCATTTGAATGAGCCAGTGGTGGAAAGGCAGACTGACTATAAAATATAGTAAAATTAATCACTAATTGTAAAACTTGCTGCAGTACAGCACTTTGTTAAAGGCACTAAGAAATCAAGTTTCATGGTGTAAGTAAAATCTTCATTTACTAGCTGTCTCACAAAAAAAGACTTCTGCTTCACTGAAAATATTGCATAGAAACAGTAGCTAACTGGATCCTAACCACCAACTTCAAGTAAGAGGAGCAATTTTTCTGTGCTTTGTGTCAAGAGTCTAATGCTCATTAATCTACTCATCATTATCAACAGATCAGAGAGTTCAAGGCTGCTACATGAGCAAACTTCTAATTTGTGTTCCTGAGTGCAATAGAGCCATAGGTTTCAAGAAGGTGACCAGGAAACTTACAATTCTGTATGGCCCACCCATTGAACTGGAGGCGTATTTTGGCCCTAGAACCCAACCCACATACTCATATTTATCTGTAATAAAATTCCTAAGGCTGTTTCTGTAATTTTATCCTTATTGTCTGCTTCATGTGACAATTTCAGTTGGTTCAAAGTTCATAGGGGAAATTAAATGGACTAATTGCCCCTCTAATCCTAATACCTAATATTCTTTAAACTATGTAATTTTTGTGTGATTGTCTTATTAATAATTTATACTTCCCCTCTTGATGAAGAAAATTAAATGGTATAAACAGTTACACAATATAATTCTGAGTAGGAAAGAAAGAGAAAGGTATATTAACTCATGGTATGAAAACCAATTTTCTTCATAATTCGTAAAGTTTTCAATAAAACAAAATTAATTTGCCATCCTGTTTTCCTATGAGCAACAGCCTCCTTGAATACAGACTAAGAATTTGCAGTGTTCTCTGGACACCATGAAACAATCTGCAAATACTTAAATCAGCAAAACAAATTCACCCATGAGCAACTTGGGAGCTGCCAGCATCAATTAAAAATAAGTGATGTAAAACAAATTGATAAAGGATAATTTTGATGGAATTTCAGCCTTCCATCTCTAAAAATAAGCAGACCTGAATACTAAAAAACCTAAGAAACAAACAAGCATTTGTTCCATTCAATTAAAACAAATTGTTTTTATGTTATCTGAAAGGGTTCAGTCAAACAGAAATATTGGCTCTGCAACCCAACATTTGAATATTTTGGCAGAGTGTTTTCAAATCATTCCTTTACAAGATATAATAAAAATGGCACTAGAATTGGAAACATTTCTCGGAGAGAAAAATTTTATATGTACAGCTAAGTTACCATAAAATGTAAATAATATAAACATATCTAATCTTGATTTTGTTACTAATAGTTTTTATGGTCTTCTTCCTTAACAGTCTTGAAAATACTGGTTTTACAGATGTGTTGTAAAGTGAAACGATGCAAATAATATTTTTTTATTTTATTTAAATATTTCTTCTCTAGTGGTCACAACCCAGAAGTGCTAGGCCTGGCCAGAGGTACAGTGCTCAGACTCAAACAGTGCAGTGCTGCTGGGGTCTAGAGAAGCTTGGGGTCACCAAGGTCACACACAGCAGTGCTGGAGATACAGAGACACGGGATGAAACTCAGGAACTTTCTCAGGCTAAGCATGTGCTCTACCACTTGAGCTGTGTTCTCAGCTCTCATCACTTTTCGTGAACACCTTTGTAATTGTATGTTTCACGGTGGTATAATAAAAAATTTTAAAAAAAGAAAGAATAAAAAGGAATATAAAGAAAAATAAATAAATAAAAAATAAAACAGTTGCCTTGGCCAGAGTGCAAAGGGCTGCATAAATATTTCACACACAGGAAGCCCAGGTTCCTCAACACCACATAAAACCCTGAGCACTTCCAGGAGTGACCTCCAAGTCCCAAGTAAACACTGAGCTCCATAGATGTGGCTCCAAAACAAACATACCAATTGTCTCCATCTAAGAGAGTGGAGCTAACGTGACTAAATAGTGCTTACTGTCTCCCAAGATTACAACACAGCTATATCAAACTTGGATGAATCGACATGGAGCCTAAGCTGATACCTTAATTCACAAAGTTTCTACAGCATGGGATAAAAATTCCAGCACCGAGACAGATTAGAGACCGACGGTCGCCTCTCCCAAGGAAGAAACTCCACCAAGGGGCCACAAATTGCAATGAGGAAAAGCTTTCTAAGTTCTGCTTGAAAACCGGTCTCCAGTCTCTATCCAGACTAGTATGGCATCTCAGACACAATAGGGAATTGCTGGGTCATATGGAAACTCAAGTCCTAGTTTTTCGGGAGGTAACCATATAGTTTTCTTGACATTCCCTCCAGCAGTGAATGAAGTTTTTTCCCAATCCATGCCAACACAGTTTTTGTTTTTTATGATGTGTGCCGATCTCATTGGCCTAAGAGTCTAATGCTTTTTGTCCACACTGGCTACCTTCCGCCTCAGTGTCCTGCTCCTTGCCTGCCTCTCAGTCTGGCTTCCCACCACACAACTATATTGAAACTTTTTGACTTCTTTTCCAGTCCTTACAACCCCCTATATTGCCGTAGTACTTAACACCAGTGACAGATGTGATGACGAACACTTTTCCCAGGAAGTCCCTCTCTAACGTCCACAACATACCTTGACATAGTATTTTTCCTGGTTTACTTCCTGCCTTTCTGTATTTTCCAGCCTCCATTTCTCCCTCGTATTCTATCTTATTGCACTGCAGAGGGGCTTCAGATACAGAGAACACATGCACAATGAACTCCTCAAAGGCGGTTTTCTAGAAAACAAAACTGTTAAAATAGACAGCTACTATAACTCTCAGTAAAACAGGGCTATTTCTGATCCCTGATGTACATAAAATCATGTTGAAATACAGCATGATAAATGGAAGAGGTGACCATAGTTTATAATATTTTGCATATTTAAAAGCTACTAAGTAGATCTTGAAAGTTCCTATCACAGGTAAAAAGAAATAGTAGCTCCACGTGGTGATGAAAGACCACCATACCTACTGTGGAGATCATCTTCTCATCTATATAAATATTAAATCATGATATTGAACATCTGAAATTAAGCAATGCTATGTGTCAATTATATCTCAATTCTATAATGTATTAAATGAGTGAGAGTGGAAAGTGACTGTGTATTCACTCTCAAAGGAAAAAAGTCCAAAACAGTATGTGTTTTCTTTGCTGTCCATTTTTCTTCACTGTCCATTATGACTCCCTCAGTTAGAGTTTGTATTCTGCGATTTACACAGTGATTCATGGTTGAATTTCAGGCATACAATGTCTCAGCACCAATCTCACCACCAGTGACCTCACAGGCTGCCACCTTGGCAGGTACATTTTAAGTTTGGTTATTGTAGTTTTGATTTTATGCTTACAGTATTTTATATTTATACTTAGTGATAGTTCATATATACATATATATACCACATATATGTCTGTAGTTTAGATATGTGCAAATAACACATATCTACACTGCTGATGTGCCCAAGCCCCAGCCTCCTACCTATAACCTCCTGTCTACCTCTTTTTCATTCTGCCCCTTGTCTTATTTCCTTCTCTGTCTTCTCATTTCATTGACTTAAGCTTTTCTGGTATCCACTAACTTTGACAGCATGCATTCCCTCCTTCTGCTATTCTTCTATATGACATAGGTAAGAGCATCCAATATTTGCACTTCTTATGCTGAGATTTTCAATTAAAATATCTACTAGTTCTATTCAAATTTCACTGAATTGTGTGTTTATCATTCTTTGCAGCTGCATAGTATTCCATAGTGAATATATACCATACTTTCATTATCCATTCATATTAGATGAGAGTGGAAAGACCAGCTTGGGCACCTAGCTCAATTCCGAATCCTATCCAACAATTAATCATTATGTTCATATAACCTCTTGAATGAATTTTTGTATGTGTATCCTGGGATTACACATATAATGTGTACCTCAAAGACAGAAGAGCAGAAATACTGGAAGATGCAGCAGAAGCCGGGAAAAGCATTCGCATGCCCGCCTGTCCTTTGCCAACTATAAGACCAAGATGACTGCCCTCTGGCGCCCTGATGGATTTATCACATCTTCCAGAAAGGCAATGGAGAAGATTATCCAGGACTTCTACTCAAATCTCTTTGATAGCCACATCCACCTGCCCACATACCAAATTCCACAGGATGGATATGTCATTCCCAACGTTCTCCCTTCTGAAATCCGACATGCCATCTCCTCAGTAAAGAAGGGAACAGCACCAGGCCCAGACAAAGTCAGACCCGAACACCTGAAGAATCTGTCATCGGTACTCATCAATACGCTAGCTCGGCTCTTCACACGCTACCTGTCCGAATGCAAGGTGCCCTCCCAATGGAAAACCAGGAGGACAGTTCTACTGTTCAAGAAGGGAGACATTCACGACATCGGCAACTATCGCCCCATCTGCCTGTTGTCTGTCATCTACAAGCTGTTTACACGAGTCATCCTGAACAGGATTAGCAGAACACTAGATGAAGGACAACCATGCGAGCAAGCAGGCTTCGGAAAGGATTCAGCACAATAGACCATATCCACACGGTAACCAAGCCCATTGTGGTTTGTAGGGAGTACAAGATGCCGCTCTGTCTCATTTTCATTGATTTACAGAAAGCCTTTGATTCTGTGGAGACTGAAGCAGTCATCGAAGCCCTAGCCAAACAGGGTGTTCAAACCCAATACATTAAGATCCTTCCTGAGCTGTATGGCGGATTCACCACCAGGATCTCACCATTCTACAAAGAAGTGATCATTAATGTGAAAAGAGGGGTTCGACAGGGTGATACCATTTCACCAAAACTCTTCAGCGCCACCCTCGAGAACATCATGCGACAATTAGAATGGGAAGGAATGGGAGTGAAGATAGATGGTCGGCAACTACACCACCTCTGCTTCGCTGATGACATTGTTCTAATAACACCAAACATTAGCCAAGCAGCACAAATGCTGGCTGACTTTAACCGAGAATGTGGAAAGATAGGTCTACAGCTGAATCTAAAGAAAACTATGTTCATGAATAATGAACTACTTCCAGAGGCCCCGTTCACTCTCAATGGAACAAACATCTCTGAATGCAGCAGTTATGTGTACCTAGGTCGAGAAATCAACATGATGAACAACCTAAAACCTGAGCTGCGCAGGAGGAAGAGAGAGAGCATGGAATGCCTTCAAAGGCATCAAAGAAATAACTAAAAGGACAAAGAACCTCCGGCTCAGGGCACATTTCTTTGACTCCACCATTCTCCCTGCATTAACATACGCCTCAGAGACCTGGGCCCAAAGCAGGATGAGAATGCTATTCGGCTCCCAGAGAGGCATCGAAAGAGCTATGCTTGGAATATCATGCCTCACTCAAGTGAGAGAAGGAATCCGGAGTTCTGACCTCCGTCGCTATTCCAGAATCAGGGATGCTGTCTCGTTTGCCAAGGCATGAAAATCAGATGGGCTGGACATGTAATGCGATTTGGAGACAACCGCTGGACTAGAGCCATTACCGACTGGATCCCACAGGATGTCAAAAGATCACGTGGCGCCCACCTATAAGATGGTCAGACTTCCTTGTCAAGACCCTGAAGGAACGGTTTAAGGCTCTTCATATTCCTGAATCAACCAGATGCCATTGGGCTACATTGGCACGTGATAGGGTCCAATGGAAATGTTACTGGCACCCGCTCAGCAAATCGATGAATAACAGGATTCAAGTGATCAAGTGATCAAGTGATCACGATCCT